>CAESWR010000650.1:31981-63379 GCA_903171835.1 Mullus surmuletus | reverse complement strand
AGGAGAAATACAAAAAAAGAAAAGCAGAGAGAAGCAGGTTGAGGTTTCCAAAAGGTGCTGACTCCTTTTCTTATTATCTTAAACATGAAAGGTCATTTGACGGCGCATTCCTGACGGGACCTTTTCCTCACAGCCTATTTCCCACTCGGTGCCGCTCTGACAGTCACACTAAGTCAACTTTTAACGAAAGAGCAACAGATATCAGAGACTTCTTCCCCCACAGTTTCACTTCAGGGCTTACGGGTCGTCGGAAAAAGTGGGCAATGCTAAACTATTTCATATTGCGTGGACTTCAGTGCCAGGCGGATTTAATTGGACTTATCCAGTCAAATTTGTCTTATCTGTGCAGACGTCTGGATGAAAAGATATTTGCTCCTCGGCTGCAAATCACCAGGCAATTTCATTATATCTCTTCAAACGTGTCGATGAACTGTGTGAATTAAAGATTAAAGCTTTTTTTTTTGGCCCTCAGGATACATTCTTGTGATGTGAACCGCCGTCCCTGCTGCCAGGTGGACCACTCCTCCTGGTGCTAAGTGCTAATGTTTAATTATGCGTCAAGTCTGCTTGGAATCAGTAAAGGTCCCAGGTGTCTCACTTCTGACTTCAGATGTAATGTGTCGACATAGCCCCTTGAGCTTTCTGGGATCATCCATGAAGCTATGTAAGAACTTACACTACCATATCGGTCACGACTGAGATTTGGGCGGAGTGGCTCTGTTCTGGGTCCCCTGTCCTTCCATGACATCTTCACGGGAGCAGGACCTCCCCAGTCAGAAAACAAAGAAAAGAGAAGAACTTGAGAGGAGGTGGGTTTTATGGAGGCAGGCCAGTCTGCGACGACAAATTAACCATCACTGCAAAACAAACACATATTTGTGTTGCAGGCTTGTTGTGCACATTTAAGTTTTTATTTACCCTCAACAAGTGGACACTGTCTATCAGAAATAAAGCATTCCATAGATTCCGATTTTAAAAGGTTGATTCTGAAATGAGTGTTTTCTGGTACCGGTCAGTTAGAGGCCGTAGTTCAGATTTATTCAACAGTCAAGTGGCAAATATTGGAAAATGCACCAGTCCAAGAACAGAATATTGTGGCACATGGAGGGGTATAAATTATTGGCATATGTAGTTGGAGAGACAAGTGGTGGCTTTTTTACATCACCAGTGTGCACCTGCTCTAATCCTGAGCAGCAGCAGTATGTGATATAATGATGGAACATATTTGGAGGAGCAACTCTGCAAAATAAAATGCTGAACACTTACAGAAAATTAAGTTGCATAGCTCGCGGGGCTTTGAAATTATTGCATTATTCATCATAATAACTTTATAGTGCCGTCACCCTTCACGCTATTAATGTGATAATAATGAAGGCAACAAGCAAAGCAACATCTTCCTAGTGCTGTTGCTCCAAATCAGTTTAATGAGGCATTATTTCAATTTCATATGTCACGGCATGTCAAAACTGCAAGCTTCTAATGCCTGAAAATATTTGGAAGTGCAAACTCCTTTGCACATGATTTATGGAAGTGACAATGACAACACTATATGCAAAATGAGAATTGGGAGGCTGGCGAAGCGGATATACGTCACACTATAAAGTACATGTTTTTTCCTTCGTTTTTGCCTGAAGCCCTTTGTTGGGGCTGATGTTTCTTGTTTTTGGTTTGTGCAAAGTGGATGTTCCTGTGTTTCACTTATTGCTGTTACACTGCAGTGTTTTTTTAAGGGTCGCTCCCGTATGGTGCATGTCCTCCCTCATCGTTAGCTGATACTTCGCACTTAATGACTTTCTACTTAGGTGAGGAGCAAATACAGGAGTAAATACACCGGAGGATTTCTGACTGGAGGAGTTTCTCTCGCTTTGGATAAGTGAAATCTCACCTGTGATCCGACCAGGAGCAGCCATCAGCTCTTGCCCTCAACACTCTAATGTCCCGACATATCGTTTTACATGGGAAAAATATGTGGATAGAGAGTTTAATTTGTTCTTTCAGCTTTCGATGCATCATGGACACAGGATGCAGAGCTGGCAAGCATAATCATTGTAATGTTTTTCGCTGTAGGGCCCC
This sequence comes from Mullus surmuletus, assembly GCA_903171835.1. NCBI lineage: Eukaryota > Metazoa > Chordata > Actinopteri > Syngnathiformes > Mullidae > Mullus > Mullus surmuletus. Next base: position 61,306 of record CAESWR010000650.1, on the reverse strand, counting down.
ATAAAATATATTCATACAAGCATTGAAACCGGCTCCAGGATGCCAAAGGCTGCCACTGGCTAAGCAACGCCATGAAAATATCGCACCAATACGTGTTTGTGTGAGATCTGCCAATCACATCAATGCTGAGTCTTCTGCTTTGTTAATGTGCTCACATTCACCCGCTTTGTGCTGTCACATTTGTTCCCGGGAGTTGCTCCAGATGACAACAGGAGAATGAGTTGCAATGTTGCCGGGGGAGAGATTTCCCAAACAGCAGTGTCAGATTCTTTACTAACAAGTCAAATAGTGAAACGGGTCACTGCTTCTACAGCTCGTGGCTGCGACATTTTTTTCAATTTATGTATTACTTTTTCCTCACTGGAACTCTAACCCTCAACTAAAATTTCTCAAAAGCAAGAGAGGCAGTAATAAAGGTTAAGCATTTGCTGTAGCAAAAAGTGCAGTTTGTTAGAAAAAAAGAAACTCAATTTAAACAGCCTTATCTAACACTTAAATTACAAATTGACACCGTTGAGGTAGTACGGGGTGGTTCAGTTAGAAAGATAGCAACATGAGTGTGTGATAGCAGCCTTTTTAATGGTGAGTGTGTCCCCACTGCATTATACTTTAGAAAGTGAAACTGTGATTTAGTTTTTGGTTCAATGCAGATACAGTTGGAATGAAGCACAAATATACATCGTTTCACTTGTCCAAAGTCAGCTGAATTTATGGGAGAAAACTGAAAGGCACTCCTATAATACTACTAGTTTGTGCCTCTCAACCAATCGCAGCAACCTGGTGTCCTAATGGCAGCAAACTTCACTCACTCAGATTGCTGGCAGTGCACCTGATACAGACGAACAAATTGAAGGGGGAAAAAACTGGAAAGCCGAGAGGATCGTGCCGAGATAAGTAGAAAGTCTACGACTCATCAACCCACAAGTATGCAATGTAAGACCCCATTCACACGGTGTTACACGTGTTATCGTCCGGACCCCGAGTGAGTGCTCACCCTGAAGTCGATGCCCACAGTGGAGATGAAGCTCCCGGCTAGAAAGGCTCCATCCTTGAAGCGCACCAGCAGGCAGGTCTTCCCCACACCAGAATCCCCGACCAGCATCACCTGAGATGCACAGAAAGGGTTTGTTGTGGTGAAAATGGATCAAATAAAAGACACAGCCTCAAAAAAGTCCAGGAAGAAGCATGCATGCTAAATCCAGAGGGAGACCACCTTCTGATTTGCTTCTTTTATTGTGACAGCAGCATATTTAAGACACCAAAGTGCTCCAACTTTCTGTTCCCGGAAATGAATGGATATTTGGGATTTGTGCAGGGCTGCCACGGCTGATCACAGTGTGAAATTAACACTGGCTGCACACACATGATGAGAATTTCAGATTTGCTTCACAGATCATCGGTTTTCTTGAATCAGTTCTGGATTACATTTGCTTTCTAATCAACTTCTCGTGAAGGGGATGCTGCTGTGAAGAGGAGGAAGCTGGTGTGGAAGACAAAGGGGGAAAATGCTACTGTAAATTGATGTCGTAGTGAAACCTCCTTCCCACGTTACCGTGTTATTGCAACAGGCTATTACTGTGGTGCACACACACCATTTGATGTTGCTGAGGGACGATAGTTCCCACAGCAGCGAGGAGAAGGTGGTGTGTGGTACGTCGCCTGAAGAACTGAAGAATTACACACGCCAGAAGGAAATATAATCATACTGACCAAACAATCATGTATTTTTTCCCCTTAAAATGATCAACTGAACTTCACACACAAGCCTTTCAATGAGTGCACAGTGGAGGGAAGCCGTGTCTCAATGGAAAGGGAGGAAAATATATAAGTAATTGAATCTAAACTTCAAAGAAAACGGCAAGTCAGCTTTCCAAGCGTGCAAGAAGACAGAATATGGCTTGTGATGGCGCACTTTAAGTCCAACTTAGACTTTACTTTGTATCAGCTGAAAACTACATGAGAAACTTCAATGAAAAACAGATGAGGCAAACACACCTCCGTGGACACTTCCTCCTGACAAACAGCTGTATGAACAGGTGGATGTGGTGCCAAACTCATCTCATCGGAGGTTTGGAGCCTCACAGGTTCCGCTCAGGTGCCGCACAGGTCTGATGGTCAGATGCTCGTGTGGACCAGGTCTGCTCACCTTGAAGGCGACGTCGTAGAACTCCCCGCTGCAGCTGACGGACGGTCTGCTGGGGTACACCAGCCCGGAGGACGGAGCCGCGGCGGCGGCCAGACCTCTGCCGCTTCTCCCGCCGCCCGGCGACGCCTTGGGGCTCCTGGCGCTTCCTCTGCCTTTGACAGCCTTCTTCCGGGACATGGCTCTGAGCATCCGAGAGAGGAGCACCGAGGACGCGGAGCAGCTGCTTCTGCCCTGTCAGCCGGCTCTGCGCTGTGCCCGGGGGGAGTCCGGCGGAGGCGCGGTGTGCAGACAGGAGTTCAGCTGCGCGTCGGAAGCATGGCTGGTCGCTGCGCGTAAAGCGGCACCGGAGCGCAGCTGGAGGAGCGCTGGTGTGAGGAGCCACAGAGAGAGTTGTTGCGATGGAGGAGCTGCAGGAATTCACCCTGAGAGGTGTGTGAGGACGAGAAGCGCGGCTCTCTGCTCCCTCTCCCCGTTAGGAGTGGAAGGCATCGTGGTTGGGGTGCGCTTAAAGGGCTAGTCCACCATCAAATGTGTGTGACACCCCCTTCACCTGTTTTTTTTTTTAACTTAACTGCATAACTCTATTCTAATCTGTGTTTCATCCATGTTTTATTATGCATTGTGGGTGCATGTTGGTGTGCATCAACAACTGAATGCTGTTCATTTGCTTTTTGATGAAACTTAACCTCAGAACTCAGTTTTAAAGGCAAAAATAACTATTTGACAAAGTCTGTGGCTTACAAGGATAAGCGCGGTAAAGAGTTGCGGATAACTGGACAAGTTGGAATCAGACGGGTGTTTTAGAAGACGGGGGCAACTTCAACAGCTGAACCACAATTCCTTGTGTTTAGTATCATCAGTTTAGTAGCAACAAGAAGAGCTGCATTATGGTCACTATCATTTTGAGGCTATACATTTTGTGTATTTGTGTCCCAATTCACGGGCTGCATTTAAAGTTCTCGTTATATTCGAAGGCTCCTTCAAACACAGCCTTCCAATGTGGCCTTTTTTCACACCCCTTTGGAGGACTCATTGATGGAAGCCTTCAAGGCCTGGGGTGGACAATCTGGGGTCTTGGTTGCAGAATTTGTGAGGGTAATGGTGGAAATATTTGGCCCCACCAGGACATCCTCTAGTCTAGAGCGGCTAGACTCCAGAGTCTTCCTCTCAAAGCGTGAACTCTAGATGGAGGTGGGATGCAGGCTCTGAATAGGGACACAGCTCTTGTTTAAGGGGGTATCTGTGAGAAGCAGCAGGTGGTCCAGTGCAATTTAATTCTTCAACTGCTCAAATTCTTTGCAATGGGCCAACTTTTATCCAAAATAAACAAATACCGATTTGCTCCTGAATGTGCAAAAACCTGAAAGCACAACGCTACTGAGATTATGGCATAGCTGTCGATTGTTTGAAAACCTGTATGACAATCGTAACTGACTCAGGCACTCCCTTCCAACAGAAAAATGAATGAGTATCTCTTAGCAACAGACTTCATGTGCTGTGAGGATGCGTGTTCCATGAAACATTTCATATAAATGTCTGCAGCACTGTGACTCACAAGCTGGCATTTTCACACTGGGAGTAGACAAGTATGACCAGTTGCAATTGGCCATTCCATAATTTCCACAGATGCTTCTTGGACATTGGGGATTGACTCACTAGTGTCATTCTTAGCAGGGGAGCAAACTGAAAACCGCCACAACCCTTTCTGGGTAACTAGTCTTTGAATATTGCTACCACCCACTCTTAGATTTTTCATCTCATAAGAAATGGGAAATTGCCATGAGCTGTAGACGAGACAGACACATGCTCCTCCTGCCATGTTACACAATCATCCCAAAATGGATCACAGTGTAATTGTGGTGCGCAATCTGTAACTTGACCATCAAAGTCGCATAAAACGTCGAAGGCTGCAAAAGTGCTTCTTGGTGGGAACTTATTCGCAGACCAGAGGCCCGAGAGACTAAATGTATATACACCATTTGATGAGGAGACTATTAAAAATGTCCATGTTGTGTGACAGGTGCATTATCAGAACAGCTGTAACCAAACAGACACTGGTGTCACAGTTCACCATTGAATATTAAATGACCAAATATTAATAAAACAACCATGAACATTAACTTTGGAAAGGTTAGTAATAAGGGAGATTACCCAATACCTGCTAGTTATCAAGCAGGGCAAAAATGCATTGGGGCCTGTTGCTTCAACACAATTGCATTTTTCTTGGTGGGGATTTAGTTTGCAGCAAAACATTTAATACAACTGGATGCCTACCACCTCTACATGTTGCTGTGAGAGTCCAAAACCCTAAAGCTCAATCTTCTCTCTTATCGTGATCCAGACAATGTCGTAGTTCAAAGGGGGACCAGTAATAACAGAGGTATCGGCCCAAAGAGAATAATATGGTGGCTCAGAAGCTCTTCCTTTTAAAAGATGAACCCACCGTTTTCAGTTTCATTCTTGATTGCAGGGTGCAATCAGTAGCTAAATTACATCTACAATAGCAGCCGAAAGGAGGGACATTTCCATCAGTGACTGATGGCACGGCAGAAAAAAAAATTGTGATTGATGGGATGGTGCCCATAGGAACCCCATTGTCCAACCTTTCCCATAATTTATCTTACCAGGGCATAGCATGCAAGTACGTTAGTAAGTTTCTGTTAATCAGTGAATCCACAACTGTACAGTATTATTTTTTATATGTTTTTGCCTTGACAGAGCTGTCACATTATCTACTCATGTGCGATTATTTATACTTTATTCATTTAAGCTCTTTGCAGGCCCTCAGTTTCGGAACTGTTTTCCGTATATTCCCGCACTATATGTAGTGTATATTTTCTACATGTTACTTTGTTGCACCTTTGGTCTCTGAGAAAAGCAATCTCAACACTGTAGTATGGGCAACACATTTAGCACAACTGACAATAAAGCAGACTGACTTTGGACTGTGCTGCTTCTGAGGACTTGGGGAGTCAAAATTCCACTGACACCTAAATGATCCAGGTAATTTCTACCGTGTCTCAAAATCGAAGAAACACTTGCTACTAATAGAAGTAATAAAAATCTGATCTGATAGATTTTTTTCATGCAATTATTACATCATTTCATAATTTGGTGTGGTAAAACTCTTGTGATTAAATAAAAATATGTACTAATCTATTATTACTTGGGATTTTTGGCAGTGTTTTGTCTGTAACAGACAAATGAATGTAATAACCAAGGGTAGAGTCCTTACCGAAATATTCTGATGCAATTGGAGTTGATAAATCTAACAAATGTGGCTGGTACACCAACGATAGACTCTGAAAACTAGTTTTCCGGTGATGTACGTTGATTGATGTGTAATGTAGCTTCACTTAAATGTTTAGGGTAAGCGAGAAACCTAGGAGACCATTTATTACCTGGCAAACAATACCATCTATTGGTCTCTTTGTGTATGACAGCTTCTTCCATCAGCTTGTTGTCCTGCTCCTGTGATTTACAGTATAAGGATGGTGGAGAACACAAAAGAGATTCCCCGGATAATAAAGATGATGAGAGAATATTTGAAATTTTAGCACACACATTGTTACCTGCTGCTGCTTCAACTGCATTTTGTAATGATTCTCTTCTTTGGGCAGAGGGAGCTGCTGGCAGGGAATGTGTGTGCCTGCCAAAGACACTTAACATTTAAACATTTAAAGATGCAGCAATTCCACACTGGCCCATACAAAGGTCAAATGTTAAGAAACATGCATGAACAAACTCTTTAAAACAATCAGTGTTTATGAAGATATGCAAGGATGTTTTACACCTGAAATCTGAATAAAGATGGTCCCTTATAAACAACTGCTGCAGCATCACATGCAAAATTGATCCTCTTTTGAATCAGTCCTTTCATTCTGCTTCTGTCTGGGGTCAGAGGTCATGTCTTCAGTTCCTGTTTTGTGGTACATGTGGGTGGGGCCAGTTTCTGGACTGGAAGTAGCCCCTGAGTGCCTCCAGGTCCACAGGAGGGAAGTAGGCTCCGATGTGTTTTCTCAGCCACCACTTTCCCTGGGCGGCGCTGGCACTGCCGGGCTGGCTGAACTTGTAGCGGAAATGTTCCCCCCGGACCCACCTGAGAGGGACAAAACAAAGGGTTTGCACACCAGAGAGTTTGTTTTCTGCATTTTCCTTCTGCAACTGCTCAAGTAACTGCTCTCTAAGTCACAGTGTCCCACAATGTCTGATGTATTTCTTCAGCAAAATCAGTAAATTAAGCTATTTGCTCTTTGCATAAGTGGAGGGAAATGTTGGAAAAATGGATAATGACTGGTGAAAGTACAGCATTGACTTTGATCTGGTCTATGAAATGTCTAACTACAGTACACTTGTGAGCCACATGAGGGAGCTGTATAATTAATGAGCACAAGCTCTTTGACCACTGGAGTTTATTGATGCTATGCTTTTGTTAAAACTGAATAGACAAGGGCAGATTGTTTTATCAAAGGAAAAATGATTTTAATAAAGTTGATCTTGGTAAAAATGCCGGTGCATGCTTTAAAATAAAATCGTATCAAAATGTGTTAGTTGACAATGTTGAAATAATAATGGTGACAGAGATTACAGAAAAATCAATTTATGTTTAATTTGCTTATTTCACAATGGACGTATAGACATAAACTAAAATGTATCCGATGTTAAGAAGGGATTGTAAACGTAGTATGGGACTGTAACTTGATTATTAGTAGGCAAATATGCACTCTTTTAGGATATAATAGTTGCATGTTTTGTTTATTATGTAATCTGTTAACGTGTGAACAGTTTACCTGGGAGCATCTCTGCCTCGAAAGGGGTTGTGGTCCAACAGAGAGAGGACTGTGCTGTCGTTGGACAGCAGGCGTCCTGCTATGTGAATGACCCACTCGCTCTGCTCATACGTCTGTATGGGAAATAAGGACACAAATGTCACACAAGTAGGGGAAAGGAAATAAGAGAATTAAACAAAGGGTTTTGAATACGCATATGATACAGAGGAGGACATTTACATTGGAGATAAAGAGGCAAAATGTTGTCAGAATAAGACAAAAACAAAAAAAGTTTCACAAGATACAAATGTCTTGTATAATTGACATAACATATTTTTGTATTCTACCTGTCTCTATTAATAGCACATTTTTAACATTTTTTCATTCATTTTTTTTTTTCAAAGAACAGTGAGCTACACACTGCAGCACCTGAAAGGCAGCGAACCACATGAGCCAGTCCAGGCGGTAGTGGTATGGCGATATGATGCACGGCCGCCGATGGACGTCTCCAGGCTTACAGTGAAACTGGTATTCTTCCCAAACCGCCTCTGGCGCCTTGGGATCTGGACTCAAAGTTCCCTGGAAAATCACCTCAGTTCGCTCCTTCGTGATGCTGGGGGGAGGGGGGTGGGAGTGAGATGGAATGTGGAAGAATGGAACGTATATGAACATTTAACACATGTGAAGTCTAAAATGATGATGATGGTCATATTTTAATGATATTTAAAATAACGATCCTAAGTATAGGTCTGACCATGAACAATAAACAGCAAGTTTTGCAGCCTTGCAACTATGAAAACCGAATGAGTCAATTCATGGGAAACAAAATCCTGAGGGTGTTCTCAAATAAAGGATTCACAAGTAGGGGACGACCTGTAAACATAAAGCCTCAGGCTCCTACAGAGACTGAGACAACAACAATAAAAAAATCCTAGCTAAAAATAAATACGAAGATGCAGGTCCAACTCCAGCTCAGGAGATGACCAAGAGACTGCAGTGTTTGAACCCAAGTCGTCATTCAATCGGTTCTTTCAGCTTCAGGCTTCAGTCTGCTATCTTTCAAGAATGTTCACGCGCATACTGAAAACATCACGTCCCCAGGGAAGCTTGACTTTACCTGCCAAAGGCCCCGTAGGTGTTGACGATGCGCAACGGGTCAAAGGAGGTGTTCATCACCTGCCTGGAGCTCAATAGGTTCATTACCACTGGGATGCTCAGGCAGCCAATCAGAATGCCTAGAGAGACGTTGACCACTTGACGAATCAGCATGCCTGATACACACGTTCATGGAATAAGAACAAACATGAGTCAGATATCGGATGGCATTTTCAAGCTTAAAAGGAATGAGCCATATTGGATGCAATTGTGTGTGGTGATGCTTGTCATTGCTCTTGTTTGGCCCGAGGGAGCGGCTGCACTGTTTAATTATGTTGGCTTTTAAAGAAATGTTTGTGTTTAACGGTTTCTAAATGAAACCGCAAAGCCCCTGAGGGAAAGTGCATCTGCAGCTCGAATCAAGGTGACATATTTGTTGGCACTTTCCAAGACTCCTCATTGTTTATCATCTGCAGGAATGAGATATTTACGGGTGCTTTTTGTTTGTCACTGGTTGGTCATTGCTATTAAGAGGGGAAGTTTATGTGGACAAACAGAATGTGATTGATCACTATAAAACCTGCACAGTGGAAAAGGCTTGGCCTGTTAGATCATGTGGTGGCTGGAAACCACGTCAAGACTCTTCCTACTCAAGCCGGCCTGCTTATCCCGAGCATGTTAAAAACATCAGCATAATCTTACTAAAATGCTCTGACTTTAAAAAGAGAATTTCTGGGTCCATCCAAATGTTTAAAACATGCTTGCGCTTCAGGTTGAGGCCCATTTTATGTCAGACTTCCTCCAATAACAGGCACTAATAGGTCCAGTGGGACCAATTAGAAAGGGACCTTTCTGACACTTTTACCACATTTGAAGCCGTTCGCACTGTAAGAAATGTAAGCAGCATCACATTAAATTCCAATAAAACATATGTCATACTTTTCCTAGTCACTCAGCTGTCCAAGTGCTAATCCTTTTGCTTCCCATAATGCTCTCTCCAATATGACTAAACCAACTATGGAAATTACACTCATCGGTCATGTAAATAACACCATTGTTTCCAGCAGTTTTCATTGAAGGACTTGATTGAACAAATTGTAGATTTTACACACAAACGTTTATACTTCTTTTCTACTGAAAGGTACTCAATGCGCTTTCTCATGCTTCATACACCCCATTTTATCCACTAACTTTGACATGGCCAAACAGGAGATTGATCCAGTTATAAGACAGCAACTCTGCCTAACAAGCCATTTTTGGAATAGACGAAATCATGTAAATGACAACAAGTGAGGGAAAAATCTCTCTGAACCGTACTACCTTTGCTGGGTTTTGGGCGTTGAACTTCATTCTCACTCTGAATCACCAGGACTGCTTTCTTGGCTCCGCCTCCGGAACGAAACAAGAAGCCCAGAGATGCATCGTCGAAACAAGCCAGACTGGGAACAATGGTCAGCCAGTTGAGGAAACTGAGGTTCCCACTGACTATCAAAACGACCTACAAGACAGGAAGAAGTGTATTCAATAACTATACATTTTCTCCATGACCAAGAATCAGTGACATCGTATTCAACAGTTTGAAAAATGAGGACATAAGGGAATGTATTTGCACTGTCATGACTATTTGTGCTAAAGTCCTCTGTTGACGATGTATTTTTAATTACAATGGTTTGTTTGGTGGGAAACTCTTAGCACAAAGGATAGTTTCAAGTAAAAAACTGAGTGAGTGGCACATACACGCTGCAACTCAACAATTCTTGTTAACTTGTCTTAATTTCATTATTGTGTATTAAATGTTCCACATGTCACACTCAATGAGTGTCACTTTTCAGGGAAAACCATGCATTTGTGAATGCAAAAAGAAAAAAAAGGGGTTAAAAGATCCTTGTATGATTTGAAAATGGAGAATACCTTAACCATTGATGAAATGCTGAGTTACTATCACTAGATGTCTATTTGACAACAAGATAAAACAAACTAGTCAGACTTTCTACAATTACAGAACTTCAAAACTCTCAGTTAACAAGTTAATTTCAATCATCTTATCCAGCTTTGAATAGACTGATCAACCTGGAACAGGATCTGGATTGCCCCATTGACCGTGCACATCCGCCTGCCAAGGAAGGTGAAGAAGGGCACAATGAGCTCGATAAAGTGGTTTGACAACGTCTCGAAGCGATGGAACCACCACGGGGAGCGGTGCATGTAGTAGGACATGGGGTTAGGAACAGGTTGGGTCTGGAAAGAGATGGCAGGGTAGAAAACATGTCAAACACCATGTCAAAAAAACTGGATTTTCTGAAATAAAGAGCCAGAAATGGAGATAGAAATCAGTGGACTGTTCCAGTGGGTTTCATTCTTTACCAAACATTTTCTAAACATAGACTTTTGGGCTGCCTCGGACGCAGTTTTTCACTGCTTTACTTTGGCAATGAAGTCCCAGGCCAGGATGGAGAGTAATTTATGGTGCCACACCTTGGGGGAAATATTTCCATGTATAAATAAAGATGGAACCTTATTTAAATGAACCTAACCCCACCTACACAGCAAAATACACTTGGGGCGTTCATACAAGGTTGTTTGTATATGTGTGATTCAGTGCGCGCGTGTGTGAGCGTGTAATAGCTAAACATGCAAACGGTGTCAGGTGAAGTGGTGAAAAATAAATATAGCACAGAAATAGGCGGGGTAAGAAAGAAAACAAGTCTGCTGGCACACTGGTCTGTGCTCTTATTGTTTTTTTATGGAATGGAAAAGAAAAAAAACTGGAAAGCCATTTAACCTGCAAGCTACCAAAACACTCCTGGAAATCCGAGGGCAGGCGGCCTATAACCTCAGACGACCAAACAGTCACACCTGGCCTGCAAACTAGCTGCGCTACAACAAACCCACCGACGAAAACAAAAAACACAAATACGCCAAAACAGCCTTTCGGCCCCCTGAGAGCAAGGCCCCACTCAACTGCACAGCGGGCCTGAAAGAGAGCAGTGTGTCCACACAGGGTTAATAAGGCTTCACCTGGCGCCAGCGGCTTCCGCCATTCCCTATGCATGCAAATCTGCATCAGCCCGAAGGCCGTTGACAGGGTTGAGGTTGGGGCAGGTCAGGCAAACCAACCAAGCATGGAATAATCTCCAAACTGTAATGTGATTTGTCAGGTGTCGACAATCTCTAATATTTTTTGGTCCTTAAAGCAACAGTATGCAACTTTTCCAGGCAACTCTTGACTCTGCTAACGAGAAGGAATTTCAGAACTAGAAACACTATATAAAAGTATACAGATGTTAATGAAAATGGTGAATTTCCCATTTTACAGAAACATCCGGAATATCAAGGAAGAAGAGTCATTGAGTCAGTGAAATAACTTGCCTATGCGAAGCCCGATTAGCTAACATACGATAAGGATCGCAACCTTGGCTTGGCTAAAAGTCTGTGGACATTCAGAATTTTTAAAAGCTGGAAACACTACTATTGATGTAGGTCTTCTTCCAAAAACCTACACAGCTTCAGTTCAAAGCTTATTTCATTGAATTCAGTCAGTTTTCCCTTTACAAAGACATCAAATGTGCAACAGTTCCTCAATTCTGTGCTGTTGCAAGCGATTTGATAAGTGAATATAGTGATTCCAAAGGTAATCAGGCTAAGATTGGCAAATTTAATAGCTTCAGAGTTAGATATTAAGAGCAACATAGATTTAGATTCAAAAACAGTGGTGTAACAAATAAATGACAGTTGTTTCTGTGTGCACGTGACAAGCGTCTCATTTCGGTGTGATTGCACCCTAAAGGTACGTAAGGCTAGTGTTCCAGCTAACATTACACATTTAAAAAACACCGCAGCTAATCCAAATGACTTCCAGGTCGGTGCTCAAGCTAACACAGCCAGGTTTTTACGAGGTACCGGACTGATGCTTAGAGGCATACAAATACCAAGACCACAGTTTTTGACAGGAATTGTAACTTCTCTAGACTGAGGGCAATGGTAGCAAGCAAAAAAACTCCTTGAGGAAGCTTTGTTAGAAATGTACTTATGCTTAAACGCAAGAAACTTTGAATCACTTGTTAAGTTTATTGGTACGTGGATCTTTAAGTGGGTGCAATTGGTCACCCGTATGTAGGAGTACATGCTTGGTGCTTATCGGTTTGTCCAAGATGGTAAAGAAACACACAAAGGACAATAAATTAAAGGGTTATGATCCAAATATATAGGGAGAAAACACACACACTCTCAAAGCGTTTCATGGGACATGGGTATATAAAAGCATAGTAAATTGGAAGCTGCACCACTCAGATTTATTCATGGAAATATCCAGCTGACACTTTGATGTTGCAGATGATTATCTTCATTAAAATTCATTAAGTGCGTAAGTTGCCACTGTAGACGGTCCATATTTGTGCTCCTGGTGCTGCAGCTCTAAATTTAAAGCACAAATTCTATAGGCAACTTAATTAAGCTCATGGCTCTTCCTGCCTTTGGTATTTGGACCCAGCGGATTATTGAATTCCTCAATTAGATTTAGGGGTTTTTTTTTGTGAATCACCACTGAGAGGCTTGATGTTTCCTTTACCGCTCCATAATTGCGGGGTGTCTTCCTGCCAAAAGGAAACCAATCATTTAAGCTGGTTTCCAGTTTTCAGTTATTATTACGGTCGCCTCTTCATGAATGTTTGTCTACCTTGACAAACAAAAAAAGAATCTATTGTACATTATGCCAATCAGTACATCCAGAGACTAATTTCCCTTGCTGAAGTTATTTTGCATCATGACTGTATGCTGAAGCTTTCTATTTTTCACTTACTGAAATGTGTCTGTACTGAGAATATGATTTTTCCAAATTCCTAACGCCTAGAAGTCTTTTGCTATAAGAGAACCCAAAAGTCATAAAACCAAAACAAAACCTCACAATCTGGGTGAGAAGCTGATTTATTGAAAACAGTGGTCAACTACGATGTGCTGCCCTGATGTGGTTGGCCAAATGTGTCTTCATCATCATCTTGTCATTATTTAAGAGACAAAGCTCAGGCACTAACTTAAATTATTCCTTGATTGACTGATTGGATGGCCACACTGTTAGAATAGAAATCAGCAGGCCTTTTGGGAGTTAGTACCTAGCATTTTAGACAATACTTTTGTATATTCTATGGGAAAATGGCTCAGTGTGACACCTCAACTGCAAGACCTTTGATGCTTACCGATTTAAGATAAGCAAACCGCATTATCCCACCAAGGGGAATTCTTTGTACAGCCAGCAGAGAATACACATCTCAACAATGAGACAACAATGAATACAAGTACATATGTTACAACATCTTGTATATGAGGCCAACTGAGACTGGGACATAGGAACCTTGTTTTGACCAATTTGTCCTGGACATGGGCACAATGTGTACAAAATCTTGTGTTGTGGCATTGCTTTTTCTAAAGATGCACAATATTCATCAGACAGTTTAATTATCGGTTGATATGGAGGAAAATTATGGGTTTTTTTTCGCTCCGATATATAAATCAAATCCGATAAAATGTCAGATAAAGTAATGGAATTTGTGAAAATCATCTGCCGCACAGTAGTAGCAACCTTACTCTAGGTTTGTCTGACTGGAAATTAGCGCAAACGCGAAGGAGTTACTTATCAGTAGTATCGGTTTAACCTTTTCTTATGTGCATTCCAAGCTTTTTCCAAATCTTAGCCAAACTAATCACCTCCAAACAAGTGTTCAGTGTTGAAAACACTGTTGTTGTTGTCTAACCTTGTCTTAACCACACCAGACGCAACAGAGCAGGTGCAGCGGTGCTGACCACTAATTCTAAATCTCTTGAATTCTTGAGCAGTAGAATGCAGCTGTATGACTCAAATAAGAAGTCAAGATAATGCTATACGCTGAAAGTACGTTGTTCATGTTTTATCTCATCTGTATTGGGTTTCGTTGTAAATTATGAATTCACAACAACATTTCTAAAAAGGAAAGACAACCCTACGCATCGAGTCGGACAGAAAGGTGTGGTGGCTACATTTCTTGATGATGAGGCTGCACAATTTATAATCAATTCACGTCTGCATAACAATACTTCAAAAACAAAGATCACGTGCCTTAAATAAAGGGAAGGCGGCTGCTGAACACATGAGAAGTCATAAATTGCAATGAGAAAAACTAACCTCATAGTGGTAATCCATGCAGGTGAGGTCTCTCCAACACGTATCCCCTCTGATCTTGATAAGCCCCTAAAAGAGACCAAAAAAACATGAACATCTGTTCAGGAACTGATGAATGATCTATCTTAAGACTTTAAAGCATTTGGATGAAATGTTGTAAATCATGTAAAATAAGCAACCATCAACAGTCCATTACAAAATCAGATTACGTATCCAGCTGCAGCTCCCACAGCCACCAAGAGCTGTAAGGACATACATGGTTTTATGAATCACCCAATCCCCAATTACGCCACCATGCTGTTTGACAATTTGAAGAAGAAAGATGCGTAATCATCTGTAATTCATATAGAAAAACTCCTCAATGTTTAAATAAATTAAGCAGGCGCGCAGGCTGAGCTGAAGCGCTACTTTGTGTTCGGACTGCACGAAGCGTGTTAATCTTCGCGTCACGCTTCTGGGTTGGTTTTGGCTTCTGAATTGTACACCTCACAAACTTCATTTGAAGGGCTGACATCTTTAGCCACAATACCAATATGAGACACATGATAAATAAATAATGGTATGGTACATTTTTGTTTGTTTTTTAATGAGAGATTAGCAGCAACACTTTTCTCTACCACCTAACAGCCTTTCAGACTTTCTATTTTTCATTAGACACAGTAAAGTTATCCAGGACAAAACTAATCTATCCAATAGCCTCACTCACCCAGACTCATGCTAGACTGTGCCAGTATATCTAGGAGTATGGTGATAAAAGAGGGCAACATAGGATCCTTTGTTACTAAGATGCATTCCAGGAGCATTTCAATAAGACAGATGTTAGAAATCATCAAATCGCAGCCAAAAAAGTGAAGTTCAGAGAGACTCTCAGACAATGAAGGTACATTTTGTGATTCCTAATCTATGTGTGAGGCATGATGCCAATCCAATGCAGGTAGAGGTTGATATCATAAGTGAAAACCTGAAGATAATTTCAGTCTGTAACATTCATTCTGCTGTTGTGTTACTAAAAACTAAGTTTTCACCTGTGTTATTTCACAAGTCAAATATTACCTCATCATGATCTTTGTGCATGTTACTTCAAGTTCAAGTTCTTGCCTCTTCTACCCTGACAATCATGCACACACACATATACAAACCACACTTTACTGTAACTGAGAGATTGGGCAGGCAGTGTCTTCCTTCACCACATGAATCATGTGATCATGATTCTATCTTCAATTTGATGGTGTTTATGGCTCATATATACATAGGACATACGTGAGAACAAAAGTGATATTTATTTGTCATTGCAGTGTTACAGTAATCCACAACGAAATGTGTCCCCATGGAAAAGGGGTACAGCACCCAACCCAAAAACTAGACAAGTATCAAGGCAATAAAGAAACTTGGAACTGGATATCAATCAATATATTAAAAAATATATATAAATTCAAACAGTGAATCTATCAAAGATTAACATCACATGTCCAAATTTCTATGACCAGATTTGAAGCTTTTTTTAAGCCTTAGCTCTAGTGTGTCGTAGTAACGACAACATACACAGAAATCAATTCCACGTTAGGTTAAGTGTAGAACCACCGTTAAAGATCAAATCAGAGGTAGTAAATGTAATTTGCTTGCTGTCTGAACACATCATTAGTTGTGCTGACCTTCAGCTCTCTGTGTAACGGTTCACAGACATGTACCTTTGTGTAGCATTACCAAATTAGACTGGCTATAGGCACCAAATAAATGTAACCAAATAGGGACTCAATAAGTACTTTGCAAGCAAAGACACAAGGCTCGCACAATAATTAGAACAGCTAATATTCCTTAAAAACTGGACATAAATCTCAAAGTGGAGCCGACACAGAGAGTCCAAATGGAGCCTAAGTTAAGGGCCTCTTTTTCCCCAAATGAAGTACATAAATACTGTCCTATCCAGGACATGAGACTGTCAATATTGACACATCCGCCTGTCATGTGGTTCCTGTGGAATGTGGAATAAATCAGCAACTAACCCCACAAACCAAATTTAGAAACACCAGGACGTTTCACTCTGATTATGACCACGGCTCTGCACTGCAGCTGCTGCCCGTTGAAGCCATGCAGCTGAAGATGTTGATAATCCAATTTAGTCATGAGATTCTGAAATGTCATCAATTATAACCTGATATTCAGACCACTATCATCTACCAAAAAAAAAAGCATTAAGACATTCGGTATAGGAGACTTTTCTTCACAGGTCTCTTTGAGGAGCGTTAGAAGTTTGTAGATGTAAAATGTACAAATCACCTTAATTCACAAAACAAACTCTCAAAACAAGGAACCAAGACCACAGGGGACCAAGCCCAATGCAAGCCCAAGATATTTTGAGTTCAAGACCAAGACAAGACCGTTCAACATGGAATGCTTATCACAAAACAAATTAGAATTAATTCATTTTAAATAAATCTGACAGCAAAAATAGCCTCTGCATTATTTTTACTCAAGGGGCACAATGCAACAAATCAACAACGGTAGTTTTTGTTTATCTTTGAGAAAATGGGTCTTTTACTAGACTTAAGAAACTTGTATACATTTTGCTTTGTGCATTGACTCATTGCAAGTATTTCGGGCTTTTTTGTTTCTTTACAAAAAACAGATGTGGATTTGTCAGGTGAATGTGGCTTCCAAGTTGACTGAAATCAGATGAACACATTCAATAAGAAGACAGAGCCTGCAACTTGTGGAAAATAATCAATCCACCAATGATTGGAAGCGGTGTGTGTCGTTGTCCAATTCAAGGCACAGTCTCAAAGCCTGAAAGTTGTGGTCTCCACAGTTCTGGATAAACAATTCAGAGTCCACTCTTTCTGAAACCGAAGCAAGACTGAGTAAAAATGTAAAAATGACCAAGACCTTCTAAAAGTGGTTTTGAGACCATTTTTAAGACCAAGACACCATTCCTTCCCTCTCGTTCCTCATTATCAAAGTCATATTATTTATAAAATGGAACAGGTCTTCCATTGGACCATTTTAAATGTGACATTTATAGCCACAGAAAGGTTCCTCATCTTGCATTAGACCACATCTGTTATCAAATGCCTCTCACTCAGGAAACATGCAACATAACCAGATAAATGATGACTGCATCTAGAATGATACCTGTGTTTAGATAAGATCGTTCCTGCCCTATAACGATAAAGAATGAGGACTGCCTGTAAATTTGCTGAATAAAATGAATTCAGCCTTTAAAAGCTAGCATATTAGAGGGAACAAAAAGTTACTTGAGACCCTTGTTTTTAAAGGATGAGACAAAATAAAAAAATCTTATTAAGCATAGGCCACCATCACCAAAGACACTTATAACACACCAACCCAGTGGTAATCCAGACATTTCATCCATCTTGTAAATCTGGTACATAACAACCTAACCAGTCAAAGTAGTTTGTTTGAGTCAACTGGACTCATTTTCTTTGAAGACATTTCACTCTGTGAACTCAGAACTGATGAAGCTCTTCTGGAAGAGGAAGGAAAGTCCCCAATGAAAGAAAACAAATCGAGTTGAGTCAAACAACCTACTTGGGCACCATGATCCAAGTGAACGAAAGTCTTCACCAACACGCCAACCAGTCACAAAAATCCCAACGCCTGAGCAGTTCTCCCCTGAAAATCCTCAACAACAGGTAAATAAATCTGTTATGAGATCACATTGTCACAGTCTGCCTGCTGGATTCAAGTTAACACCCCAAAATACCTACGATACTTTCCAGCAGAAGGACTCCTTAATAGAGGTGTTCCTGGCAGCACCGAAGTCCTGTTAACACTTCCTGAGCCAGCACTTTAGACGGGAAGCTAATAAACACTCACAGAGATCCAGAGGAATGAATAATTTTACATTTCTTGATTCTTCATTCCAAGACTAAATTTGAAGTGAAAGACCCAATAGAATTTATTAGGCAAAATTCTAAGCTACAAGTTTTTCATCTAGGAGTTATTAATAGAAGTGCTAGAGAGCTTGGACTGGGCCAGCTTACTCACCATGTAGAAGGTGTCAGTAAAGCAAGACTTTGACATCATGGCAGGCTTTCATTTCTGACAGCTAAACTTTGCTAATCACCTCCCTGACCCTGATAAACATATACCAAATACATCAAAGGTTAGCTTGCACCAGGCCTCATTCATGCTCCGAGTCTGAGCCTAGTGAATATGACTACCTGCATTTACCTAATGTGGCGCATTTCACTGTGCACAAGGCGATGTTTGCTACTGTTGGATGCTACTGTGTGACTGTTTCAAACTACACTCTGGAAAATGGCAACACTGAAATCTTCACTGGATGATTTAAACCCACAACTGAAAAAAACTATGCTTTTATTTTGTTACTTTTCTTCTGTTTTCTTTTGCCATCCCATGCAAAACATCATTTTCTTTTCAGATGCCTCGAGTTTTATCATCAAGGGAACACTGCAATTTGCAACACAACTCCCCTGCTTTGTTTGAGTTCTCTTCTTGGTCTCACCAGAAAAAACAAACCCGCCAGATTTGCGGCAACGGCAGCGACTGGCAGACAAAACCGAGATGGCGGTCTAAAATTGGAAACTGTCAAACAACGGGACATGCCGTTAAGCCAACCGTGTGTTTGGGTTGGATTTCAAATACTGGAAAGGTTTCACAGCAAAGCCCCTCTCCAAAAGTTAAAATCAAGGCAAAAAACACTGGAATATCCCAGGGAATGGCAATGTTGCAATGTTATTTTGTCTTAAACAGACATAACACTTGATGCATGTATAAACTTTCAATTTGTGTCAATGTGTTTGATGGTTGAAATAACCATTACAGAATATCGAGTAGACAGGAAATACTGGTGACATTTATTTGGATAAGAGAGGTTTGGGAAACATTTGTAACCTCGCTGTCTCAGTTATATGGCAAAAACATAATTTAAGGTTTATTTCTGCCGCAACAGATGTGCTCTTACAATTAGGTGTCTCACACCGACTATACAGAGAGAGCGGGAACAATAAAAAATTGTACTCACGGCTCCAAGCATGATGCGAACAATAAGCCATCTGAAAGTCCAGATGCAGACGAGCGAGGGGGGGCAACGGCGCGGGACCTGAGACAGGGTCCACACGGGACACAGAAAAATGGCCAGAAAGCCTGTTTCCAACAGCTGGCTCTCCCAACCTGGACAAACAGACAGAATGTTCATTAGCTTGTGTATCAAGGCTGAGCATGTTGGTGAACAAAGAATGCTGGGGGTCCTTTAAAACATTGCCTCTCTTTTGTACCGATTATCCTTTTTCTATGAAACTATATCAAGGACTCAAGGAGAAGACCATAAAGCCCTCAACATATTGTAGAATTACCCTCCAGTGAAACTGCAGTGGAGTATTGTATATTAACTTTCAAATTATCTTTTTTTTTTAATCCTTGAATATATTTGTGAGAAACACTGTAAGTATCTGAGGATTAATACCTCATTAGAGTTATGGACATATCAAGGCTGGCCTGTGAACATAAAGTTTGAAGACATTTACTGTCACGTGCCAAGTTACTGGGTTCCCTACTACTTTACATCAATAAATCCTAATTCTGTAAGTGACAGTTTTTAACACGATTACTGGGTGTAAACACTTTGGGAGAAACATCGTGAGAATACTAGAAGGCAAAGCTTAAAGTACAGTGTATACTTTTTCTTTCGTCCATGACCTGCAATTATCCTCGCAGAGGCTGAACTCAACTTTTCCTTGAAATCCATACCTGATGGATAAACCAAAGAGTCTGCATGCAAGCTTTCACTCAGCAATTTTACCAATTGAAAGGTCATCACAAATGACATCCAAACCTTGCATGTTTCATGCAACGCAAAATCCTCTTCTTCATGCCAGAGGAGAAAAGGACAGGACAGATGGGAAATGTGTTTGCAGGTTGAAAACTGCATGAGCTGCTTGTCCAGGGATGGACGTTCACTTACCAAAGGAGTACCTGGAGAGAGATATGAATATACAAAAGGAATACTCATATGAAAGAGATATTTATATTTTACATTAGGTATAGTAGTGACAAAATACAAAATGCTCAGATCAGACAAAGACCAATGACCAAAACGATGCCTAACACCCGCCGCTAATGGCTAACTGTAAACTATGTCATCGTTTGGGCCATACTTGTTGGACCCAGACTCAGATATTGAAGAACAAGACTGTCTGGTACGTGGACGACATCCTCAACCAAGACCGAATTAGGATTAACTCACAACGGTAAATTCACTTTTTAGGTGATAGGCATGTTTGCGTCTTTGCAAGAAGTCTGTCAACAACTGCTAGCTTTTCGTCTTCAGTCCTATCCTGACCACTGCAGTGTTGTGTGTGGGGTGTTTACATCCACCTCCTACACTAGAACAAAAAATTAACTTGGCAGCAATATATCAAATTTTATTTGTTGGTAGGTACACGAGAGACACTTAAGTTGATTATAATAGGGCCCCTCCCATGGACTTATATTCCATTTCTGCCTTGAGATTTTGAGAACTTCTCATTTTAAACAAAAGATTGTTTGTCTACTCAACCCTAACCCTAACTATCCTACATCATGCAGACATTATCGAAAATATATTATGAAAGTCACCAGGACATATTAGAATTTGTTTTCAATACATCTCTGGTCACTATGTCCAAATTTTCATCTTCCTCCACTGACTCCTGAAAAGGCAAGCAAAGATAAACTTCTTAAACTTATACTAAATGCTGTCTTAATTATTTAGATGCGCCTGTCTGCGCTGTCTAAGATGGGTTTTGTGCTGCTGCTTTTGCTCAAAACAGTGACCCAAATCAGACCAAAACTGGATATAGGTTTGGTGATAAATTACACACATTTCTAAAATGAAAGGAGGAAGCTTTCTGACAACTTTGCAGATAAGTGTCTATAATAAGGATTTCATGGGTTAATAATGGTGAGTACTAATGCAAATCTGTGCCACTGACTCACCACAGCTGTCCAACGTTGACCAGGGAGTGGTAAAGCACCCACAGTGACACCATGATCACCATATTGGCCATTCCTGTCACCACCACAAACGCCGACAGCGCCATCCCCACCAGGGCAATGCCATCCAGGTTGGCATCCATGTCGGTCCAGCTCAGGAACCAGAGGATGGAGGGTGTGTACGCCAGGGCAGCCATGCCTATCTTTCCCCCGACGTAGCGCTTGACGCTGTTGAGGTAATTCTCACAGGGCATCAAGCCATGTTTACCAATCAGCTGCTTATTCTGGTTGTAAGCGACAAAGAAGGCCCCAACTGTAGAAAAAGCCATATATTAGTTGAGGCATTATACATTTGATCTCAGATGTGAATTTGTTGAGAAAAAATAGACTTTAACGCTGTCTGGCAAGATGCTGAAGACTAGCCCATTGGGTTAATCTGTGAGTAATGATATCAATGTAAATCGGACCGCCCAATGAATAATAAAATATCTAACATAAATACAATATTTGTCATTATGTGGATTCTTTAATGGTCTTGCTCTGGCATTAGGCTTTACCTCAAAAATGTTATCAGATACTATGATTGTTACTCAAAAGTGATTTTAAAAATGCAGTACAGCACCAGGGATGTAAAGAGAACACATATTGTTATGATTTAGAATATAGCATCTTTATGCTCAAGGGCATGACTGTAAAATTAGTGCAAACAATCATGGCAACAGATCTATTGCTCTCTGTCGGGGGAAACGACATTTCATCAAATAAAGAGAAATACAAATTAAAAGAAAACTATTTTTTTAAAGGAAATGAGGGTAAAAATACAACTATTCCACTATATTAGTTCAAGCTCCATTGGAGTGTTTCAGCTAATATGATAAATACAGTGAATCAACACCGTATGTAATGGTGAATATCAGTCATGGATCAGCTATTCACTTGAATTGGGAAAGTGTTTTATGATGTGAAATAGATTTGGTTTGTCCTTTATGGTTTTATAGATTTCAAATACAGAACAGAAATTGCACATTTGGGAAATTGTTAGATCATATTGAATTGCATTACAGCAAAGTTGAATGTGTTTCTTCTAAAAGAACACATGTAATGATATGTGGTCTCTGAAAGAGGAAGTTGTGAATGTCTGTGGTCTATTTGTGTCCAATGGCAGACGATGGTGGACCTTTCCTTTGCTTTGCATGGGCAGTGGGAGCATGGGTCATTTCAGATACAATCTTATTAACCTGCCAGCAGATCTTTTGTCCAATGCATGCAGAATGTCCTTCCTGTTTTTGTCTTCTGGGTGAAAGTTGCCTGAAAACCGCCTCTCTGCCAACATACTCACAGTAAATGAAGGCGACGGAGCGCAGCAGCACAATGCGAGTGAGCCAGAAAGTCCCGCGTTGCAGCGAAGGACGCTTCTCTCCTTCGTCCTCTTCTGTCCCCGCGTCTTCGTCTGTCTTTGCCGAACCATGTCTGCTCCTCTCAACGCGTTGGCTCCCGCTTTCTCTGCTCTCCACGCGTCTTTTCCTCACAGAGGTTTCAGCGCTGTCACTGGCGGCCGCCATGTTGCTGCGTCACAGAGTCACATGACCGTGCAATCCCGGAAGTAGTATTATTATCATCATTATTATTATTATTATTATTATTATTATTATTATAGTTGTTGTTGTTAATAAATTGTTAATATTATTGTCATTATTATCATTATTATCATTATTATCATTATTATTGTTGTTGTTGTTGTTAATATTATTATCATCATTATTATTATTGTTGTTGTTGTTGCTGTTGTCGTTGTTGTTAGTATTATCATTATTATTATTGTTGTTGTTGTTGTTGTTAATATTATTATCATTATTATTATTATTGTTGTTGCTGTTGTTGTTGTTAATATTATTATCATTATTATTATTATTGTTGTTGCTGTTGTCGTTGTTGTTGTTAATATTATTATCATTATTATTGTTGTTGTTGTTAATATTGTTATTATTATTGTTGTTGTTGTTGTTGTCGTTGTGGGGGTTATTATTTTGACACTTTAAAAACACTTACTGAAGTTTCTAGTAAGCACATGCATATTGGCTACTTTGCATTCTGGGATGCATCTGCACAGCACAAAGCGAGGCTCATGAAGCACATGTATGAATGTACTTCATGTACTTACCTGCACGGCCTCCTCTCAGATCACACTGAGCCACGACAGAATGAAAATGACGACGTGGAATGGACACATTCTTTACTGCCTCCTGCTTCATTAAGCCAAAACGGGAGTTGATGAATCTGGAGAAGCCAATCGGGCTGCAGGGGCGGAGAGACGCGAGGTTTCAAGTGCCACACCAAAAGTGTCTGTGGAGGAGGTGAAGTCCATGCTACCGGAGTTTGACACTTTCTTTACCAAGTGCGCACTTGGAGAGTTCTTTGGGACTCTCGGATTGTCTCCGCGACATGACGGATCCCAACAGGTCCACGAGCCGCCCGTGCAGCCCCGCGGCCAGCGACGTCTCCGCATCCCCGCACGGATCCGACTCCGACTCCCCGACCTCCCCGACCTCCCCGTCCAGGTCCGAGTCCCGGGGCGCGGCGCCGGGCGGGACGCGCGGGGCCGAGAGCGGCGCGCAGACCGAGCGCTTCCCCGCCTGCATCCGGGACGCCGTGTCTCAGGTGCTGAGAGGCTACGACTGGTCCCTGGTGCCGGTGCCCGGTCACGGTGAGAAGGGGCGGAAGAACAAAGCGCACGTCAAACGGCCGATGAACGCGTTCATGGTGTGGGCTCAGGCTGCGCGGAAGAAGCTGGCGGACCAGTATCCCCATTTACACAACGCGGAGCTCAGCAAGACGCTGGGGAAGCTGTGGCGGTGAGTGCGGCTGGAGGGCTTCGTCTTAGGATGGAGTTAGAGGAAGCGAGCAGCACTTAGAGATGGAAGAAACGCACTGTGGCTTTACTCTTACTCTCATCAAAGTGATAGAAATAGTAGAAGTTTGGGGTTAGTATTTCCAGAGAGTCACTTGTGTATTATCTGACACGTGGAGATTTAAATGTGATTTTTTTTTTGCTCCCCTTGAAGTACAAAAACTTTGTTTGAAAGATCAGAGAGCCAACAGTAATCTAATCATCGTGCACTTTTATTCTCACAATTTGAAGTACGTTTGCATGGACCACAGCGGTTTTTGGCTTTCTAATCAAAACACATGACACGGCACTGGCCATTGAAAGGTTCATTTATTTACTCATCGTGTAAGAATACCTAGTGGTTTTATCAGACACACATCTGTATCATGGCTACACTCACATCAAAACTTAATCTCATTGTGCAAAACAACGTCACCAAAGCATGATCTCCATGTAAAAAGTCCCATGAACCCAGTAGCGTTTGCTTCCTGCTGGTTGCCACAATATTACTACAAATTTACTACAAGATTACTCATCTTAAACACTATTCAAATCAGAATCAGAAACTATGTTCAGAGACTGTTAGAGACTACAAATACAGACCCCAACCAGGATTGCTTTCAAGGTTGGATTGATATAATCTTATCAGCATGTTGTAAATGTGTCAGTGGTTTTATAACTAGCACCGACTCTCCCTCTCAGACTCCTTTCGGAGACCGAGAAGCGTCCCTTTGTTGAGGAGGCCGAGAGGCTCAGGCTGCAGCACAAGAGAGACTACCCGGACTACAAGTACCAGCCACGGAGGCGCAAAAGCTCCAAACAGGGTGAGGCGGACTGCAGACCAGGCCTGGTCCAGCAGCATCAGCAGGGCTTGTATAAGACTGAGACAGGGGTGATGCCCAGGCTTACTGACAGGACAGGTGAGAGAGACTGGCTCTCATCCAGATCTTCAGTTTTGAAGAACACTGTATCTAATAGCTTTTGTAGATCTGGAGAAGTTACCTGATATATGAGGACATTTGAATGGTGTATGGTGTTCTTTCTTTCCCACGTCAGAGTAGACTCACTCTGTCTTGTTTACTGTATACTCTGTCTCATGTTCAGGTCACACTCATGGACCTCCAACACCTCCCACTACTCCTAAAACTGACCTCCACATGGGGACCAAGCATGACGGCCACCGGCCTCCGGATAGCAGTGCAAGCTCCGCTCCGCCAACCGGCCGTCAGAACATCGACTTCAGCAACGTGGACATCTCAGAGCTCAGCACAGACGTCATCGGCACCATCGATGGATTTGACGTGCACGAGTTTGACCAGTACTTGCGCCCCAACAGCCACGGCACAGCTGTTCCGACCCAGCCGGACGGCAACAACGGACATAACAACCCCTCTGGATCCTTCATTCACCAAGGCGTCCACTCTCACAGCACCTGGACTCCTAAAACCGGGACAACCGCTGGAAATGCCCCGTCATCTTCAAACCACGACACCTTTGGGCTCCAAGAGGACAACATCCAGAAACTTCAGATTAAAACTGAGCAGATCAGTCCCAGCCACTCCCAGTGCTCCTCATCCTCCACCCCACCATCAAAAGCGCATCCACCCGAATACACCTCCCTGTGCCCAACCACCTGTCCTTCTTCCACCTCCACAACTTCTGCCAGCCAATCTGAATACACTGACCTTCAGTCTTCCAGTTTCTACAGCGCTTTTTCCGGGTACCCTGCTGGTCTCTATCAGTACCCATATTTTCACTCGTCTCGCAGACCTTACGCTTCACCTATTATCAATAGCCTGGTCTTGGCACCGCCTCCTCACAGTCCTCCCTCTGGCTGGGAGCAGCCTATCTTTACAACACTAACTAGGCCTTGAAGAGGAGAAACCCCTTAAAATGCACCATTTAAGACAATGACCATTCAGTTTGGAACATGAGGCCGCCATCTTGGCTGAGGGACTCTTAATGAATGTTAAGTTCTGGCCTGAGGGTTGACTGGTATGCATTTAGAAACAACATTGGTATGGTCACTTTTTCAATAGTGGCATTTTATCAACATCAGCATCAATATATTGTTACATTTTTTTTATTTCTTTTTTTTTAAGTTTACATGTCTCAACCAGGACTCAGTGTTTTATTTTGAATTCAAGTGTTCGCTTTGTGTCTTCCTTTAGATATCTTTGAAATTCTCACAATAGTTCACAGGTTTCCACATTTTTTATACACGCATCTCAATTAAACATCTTTGGATTTCTCATCTTTTACACAGCAGGTGTGGATCTTTTACAGTTATGTCAATTACAGTTGATGATCAAGAGATCGGACATGACAAGCATTCAGGTAGACACCCTATAGTTAGATAGTCCTTTTTTTATATTGCAAAAATCAAGCTATACGCTCAAAAATCAATTTTTGGAGAGTTGGGTGCTATAGGAATTCAAGCCATATGCTCAAAAATCCATTTTTTGTGAGTTGGATGCTATAGGAACGCTTGCAGTACAGCATGTCGACAGCACTTCCTGAAACCCTCAAAGAAAAACCATTCAGTCCCGTCACCCTGTGCACAGAGTAACGCTGTTCGCTAATGGCACGTTAATCTTGAAGTCGGACGGATCGATCTCTCAGTTACACATTGAAAATACAGGAAACATGGACAATGGATATAAAGTTTGATGACTGCACAGAGGGCTCAGAATACTTCCTATCATAAGAGACATTGTGTCTTTTGAAGAAATAGTCGAGGATTTTGAGAGTATGCCTAATTTACAGCAAAGTTAACGTAGCATCAAGACAGGAAAGAGAACAGCTTCTTTTCCTTTTTTTTTTTAAATCTGCTTGACGTCATATGAAACGTACTAACATATTAATCTACTATAAAACAAAGCATTAAGGAAAGAGCTCTGGGTATTTGCAAGGACTTCCAAGCAGGAAAGGGAGCACACAGGAAAAATATTAAACTAGGCAGAAAATACAAATCTGTGTTACAAATTAGCATACATCTTATCCATCAAATGAACATATATCACTTATAATGTGACACTTCATAGACTCCAGTTTTAAGATAATATCTGAATCTTTGAGAATATCGCAACCAGTTTTTGCACGCTATGGGAAAAAATAGTCTGGGTGTTTCAGGAACAACGGGGAAAAAGACACTTCTTTCCCTTTCTTAGACTGCTACTGTTCCTTTCAGTTGTTTTGTTTCCAGTTGGTTTCCATTCTTAACAGCTGCTCCTGCTGGGTTTCCAGTGAGGAGATTAGCTAATTTCACAGTTTGGGTGGAGTATTGACTGCTGGGCTGATGAACAGGACAGCTGGAGGACGTTTCCAGAGGCGCTGTAAATAATTACGAGAAATGAACCACTTTGCAACACACTGAAAGGCATTGAACCTGTTGACATGAGGTGAGTTCGACTTGTTGATGTCCGACGCAAAGGCAATTCTCTGAAATCATGCTAGAACATGTAATCCCCTAATGGTTTGAAAGCCACCGCAAATGGCAGCCCTACTATTAATACATTTGTTTTTGGTAAAAATTTCCTCTGCATGTGCAGGCGACACGCTCCGGCCCGTAGCCCCTCAAACACGGTGGCTGCTGAGCCGGGGTCCCGCCCGCTTTTAAACGCTTCCTGTGTGAGTCCTGCCTGGCCACCACTACTCAGTAGCTCACTGTCTGAGCAGTTTACCATGACAACCTGGTTGCCAATGACAACAAGACAGCCAGACAGAAGCAACATTGATTTAACCATAATTCCGTGACACCCTGGAGCCAGTGTGTGTGTGTGAGGTTTGTCAGAGTGGCCAGATCATCAGGTGACATTTACATCAGCAGATCTTCATTGCTCTCTGTTATAAGGGACCAGTTAGCCATTTTCTTCACATTTGAAAATAATGGTGACCAATTTAGTTCTTTAAGAGACAGGAAAAGTAGGGGAATTGGCCCACCAACACCTCTATAGGGGGAAAAAAGTATTAGTATATAGTAAAATGTATTCTATATCTTTTATTGTTGTATTGTACTGCTGCTGCAACATCTGAAATTCTTTGCTTGGGGTCAATAAAGTTATGTCTAAGTCTAACTTTATCTTGTGAATGGAGCTCTCAACATTGTGCCATTAAACTAAATGAGTCAAATTCTGATCTAAAGCTCTGCTAAGGTACATCAGCGACATAATTCTACAGCTTATGGCAGAAGACGACAGACTTTCAAAATAAAATCTGATTTAAAAACCAAAAATAGATGCTGGTAAAAATACATTGTAGACTGCATTTGTTGTGCAGTGGTGCTTTGAAATGTTTTGTTTTTTTCTAAATAATCACTATTTTAATTTGTTTTAATCACTTAATTTTTTTTGGGACAAAGACGCAGGCTTCATATGGAGACACCCCATAGTAAATCTTTATGTCACATGTCCATTCTAAAAATGTCCCAGAATTGTGTGAGCTTAATCACTCGGTTCAGGTTTAAAGGTGTGTTGAACTGTTTACCCTCCACCTCTCAAGGACGAATTCTATAAAATTATTTGTGCTCAAGTATGAGTTTTTAGTGGGCAGGGATGCCATCTGAAATCTATTTTGAGATAACGGAGCACCCTCTGCTGGACATAAGCCCGTCACTGCACATAAAATCAAAAAAGATCCATGTTGGATGGTGCAGATTGGAAGACACAGAACAAGTAAAAAAATCCAGTCTGATTTCAGATTCATCTGTATTGATGTTAAGATTCTTATAATGAAACAAACGATCAGTGTGATTCAAAGATCAACACAACAGTTTGCCTTTAACAAAGATGCCAAAAAATTAAAACAATCGTTGAAGTGTTATATAAATTACAATCCTGTCACATTACAATCCTTTTAAAGCAACGGTAACTGTTTCACGATGACTCAGTTACGTTCAGTACAAATAAATAAAAGAGAGCGACTGTAGAGCGATGTTTCAAAGGAACCGTGTGCAAACTAGCCACCTCCAGCTACGTCAACAGGGACGGTGATCACTGAGATTTGGTGTGTGTGTGAGTTTATGCATATTTGTTGTTAACTGCACTTTGTAGATTCAGGTTTAACAGGGTTTCAGTGCCAGAAGTTCAAACTTGCAGCGTCCTCAATGGGAACAAAAAAAAAATCACAATTTTCACACAAAGTAAGCCACTGTCATCAAAACTGTACATTCAATAAATTAACAATGCATTGTTGCTGTTAAGCGACCAGTGAAATAACTCTAGATTACATAATTACATTAGATTGCAGGTAGGTATGGACCAATCACAAGACAGGCGGAGGTGGGAGATGGTTGCAGGTCTGAGGAAGGGGGGGGCGGGGGGGG
>CAESWR010000648.1:107071-120679 GCA_903171835.1 Mullus surmuletus | reverse complement strand
AAGAGAGGGAGGAGGGAGGGAAGGAAGGGAGAGGGAGGAAGGAGAGAAGGAGGTTAGAGAAAGACGGAGGTAAGAAGGGAAAGATGAAGGAAGGAGGGAAAGAAGGCAGGAGGAGAGGGAGGAGGAAGGAGAGAAGGAGGTTAGAGAAAGAAGGAGGGAAGAAGGAAAGAAGGGAGAGATGAAGGAAGGAGAGAAAGAAGGCAGGAAGAGAGGGAGGAATATTGCTGATACGTAACTTTGTGCATTTTGTGGCGGTTGTACAGTATTTTGGGATGTTTTCTAGGGGTAGAAAAGGTCTTGCTAGCTGTGCGGCTGTGATCTGAATATTTTGATAGGCCTTATATTTTGGCTGTTGCATGATGCACTTTCGCCGTCGCAGGAAATAATACCCATTCATCGTGCTTCTAATTTTATGAATCTAACTTTTGGAGAACAAACGGACTAAACAATGCGGCTGTTGTTACCGTGGTTACAGTACGAGTTGGAAAAAGTCAAAGCATTATATAAACCCAAGACCAGCCGTGAACAATCGAGCGTGACCTTGGCCGCCCGACCGCCAGCGCGTTTACTCTGGAGACAAAGGAGGCGGCGGCGACAAGCTGGACCCGAAAGCACCTGAATGGCTTCCGTGCTGCGGCCGGACGGTGAGGACGACCACGAGGAGAGGGCAAGGAGAGGGCGAGGAGAGGGCGAGGACAGAAAGAAACCACTGACCTGAGGGGCTAAAAGAGAAATGAAGGAAGTGGGGAAGAATGAGACGGATGACCTGATGAACCACAAGGATGACAGGCAGGAAGTGGGAAAGACTGCGAGTGGAGTGATGTGATTAATAGGAAGGAGGAGCCAACATGAAGAGGTCGCGGGGGGGGGGTTATGGTTGCCTGGTGGAGAAAACAGCATCACATCGTTGAGAGAAAGTAAAGAGAGAGCAAAAGAGGAGAAGTGTCAATCCAGACTGAGAGAGCTGTCAGTCTGACTGAGAGGAAAACAGCCAACGAGTGTGAGAACCGACGATAGAACTGATGCTCCACCTGAATATTCATGAACGGCCGAGTTCCCAGCACTCCCGAGTGTGTGTATGTGTGTGTGTGAGCATGTTTATTCATAAATCATCTCATGTTTATTCATACTGGATTATGTAAACAAGTAAGTAGGCGTATTCACAAACACAGAGACACACACACACACATCTGTGAATGTGTAAAGCAGTGTGAGTGTGTGTGACCCTGCTTTTGTGAGGACTTTGACTATTCATTGTTGTTTACACTTTGTTTTAACGTTTAAATTCACATTTAGTGTTGAGGATGAATTAATGAGTGTGATGATCGTGTGTGTGTGTGCATGTGTGTGCGTGTGTGTGTACAGCCAAATGCAGCAAAGGGGAAGTCACTGTGGGTTAATTAACTGTGAAATAGGAATACATTCTTCACTTACTGCGGGTTAAATCTCACCAGGAGAGTAGAAGGTGGGGCTATGATAAATTCCTGCAGGTCCAGCACGTAGAACGCTGGAAATTCCTGCACACATTAACAGTGAGTTTGAGTAATAGTCGGGATACTCTCCATAGAATGAAATGTTCGTTTCTTTCTTGATCCAGGCCAGTTCGATTATTGTTCAGCAACAACTTTAAGTGAAGTGGATGTTATTTTTGTGCGGGCAAATCAACCTAGAGCAGGTCTAAGCACGCTAGAGTGTCGGATTATATCGGCATCTACAATCTCACATATAAGCACTCTGATACAAGCAGTACATTCCAGACTCCGCTCCAGCACTTCTGTGTAGAATATTCTTCTGTTTAAGGTTCAAATGTATGTAAGCCAATGGTTAATAATAAATGGGCCAGTTTTTCTCATAGCTACTGTTGCTGACTATTGTTCTCTGTTTGAGTAATATCACTTGATCAAGCCTTTTCTGACAGTCCATACTACAAAATAAGTCATAAATTCGTGCTGATTTCGCAATTGGCCAGTACTCAAAGGCTGCAATATCGGTATTGTATCTGGACACTCCTAATTTCAAGTGAAGTGGTTGTTTTTGTGCAGGCAAATCCTACCAGAAGACACTTCAACGTCGAGCAACCCTTTGAATATCATATAAAAATACGCAGTTATGCTTTGAAATGGATAGGATTAGCTTGTCAAATTGGGACAGTGCATTGAACCGCGCAGAGAAAAAAACTGCAAAGAGTGAATTAGGAAAGTAGACCTCCTTTGATAGATGTCTTCGTGCTGCTGTAAATAAAGACTCGCTGTCGACTATTCACTCGCGGAGTCAACGTGGTGCCCTAACACAACCTTTGACCCAAAGGAGGTGGCAGCGGTCTCTCTGCTGTGTGTTTCTCAACATGGTATACAATGGACGGGTAAAATCGGGAGAGTCTCAAAAACGTTGCTGTAAAAAGCAGCCATGGTCTTGGCGGTGGAGAAGCAGCTTTTGAAGCCGCCCGAGCGAACTCGCGTGGGAGACATCGACCTGCGTCTCTGTCCAAAGTTGGGGCCTTTGTTCCGCCAGCGCCTCGCCCACAGAGGAGGGCGAGGGAGCCGCTTCAAGCTCCCATCATCCTTCCCACTCGCACTCCCAGCTCGCACCCTTTCACCTCCGCCCGGCATCTACACCTCCTTTCCTGAGCGTCTGTCCATCCTCCAGGCCGTCTCTCGTCTCCAGCGGTATGTGCGATGCTTGTGTTTCAGGGGTTTGAAGTGGACGGGCCTGCTTCCCAAACAGGGGCGAGGAGGGAGTTGAAGTGAAACTGGGTGAAAGTGAAAGAGAAAGTAGCCACTAAGTGCTCACTGGGAGATGAAAAGACGAGCCTTGGACGAGGGGAGAGAGAACCTTCTGCGGTCATGAATTATTCTCCGCCGGCTTCCCAGTGGGGCAGCCGCACCGTCCGCACCTTCTGCTTCCTGCTTCCTGCTGCACGAATATAAAAAGGCTGGATGACCTTTGACCCCCCCCCCCACAGCTTCTCGGTGACTTTTAACGGCGTCTCCCTCGTTTTGGCGGACTCTGCCGGCTTTCACAGCGTGGGTTTCTAATCCGCAGCAGGGCCGCTGCTTTTGGAGACAACAACGGTGGAAGCGGCTTAAGAGCCAAATCGGTCCCGTCAGGAGGGCGAGGAGAACAAACGCGTAGCGGGGGGGGGAGTGAGCCAACGACTTTCTCGGTAAATCTCAGCGGAGGCCCAAAACGGGAAGAACAGTAACAGGCAGGCGGCTAACCTCCTCCTTGGTAAATACAAATCCCAGCTGCTCTGTGTTTATTCAAACTCCTCAAACTCCTCAAACGGAAAAAGGGATCAGCCTGCTTGACATTTAAAAACAGAAAATTCTCATTATAGAAAGTCTTATAGATGTCACAGATGAGGTCTGGATTGAATCACAATGTCCTGTGTCGAAGTCTTGACCTCTGCGTCATTGGGTCACCCCGACATTTTCTGTATACATAGAAGACTATATACATACAATATCCCATATAAGGTATAGGGTTGTCCCTGTATCAGGTTTTCACTTCATGATTATTGTAGAAACATGTCACGATAACAATATTATCACGATAGCAACAAAGATTTTAAGAATACTGGTAAAATCAGTGAAATGTATTTTTTCACTTCACTTCACTTTTTTTTACTTCTTTTGGCTAATTATCAAAATACCTGTATGAAGACCATACGAAAACAGTAATTGTACAACTGCATATAAAAAAAAGTAGACTGTTTTCAAGTGATACCGGATCATTTACATGATATTATCATATGCGCATTTTTAACACGGTATTGAAATTACATTTTTTAATATCACGATTATCGTTAATAGCAATACAATATTGAGGTTATTTTTCAGGGTCTTGTAATTTATTTTTTAATTTTATTTTATTCAACTGTAGAATATTTTTGTGTTAAAGATTAAAATGTGTGTAAGCCAAGTGGGTCATTTTTTCTCATAACTACTGTTGCTGACTGTTGTTCTCTGTTTGAATAATATCGCTTGATCAAGCCTTTTCTAACATTCCATACTACAAAATAAGTCATAAAAGTATGTATGATTCGTGCTGATATCGCATTGGATCGATATCAGTATGGGCCAATACTCAAGGCTGCAATATCAGTATTGTATCGGAAGTGAAAACTGTATGTACACCATTTGGGAAGAATAATCAAACATCAAAAGAGCCTTTTGATTTAAATTTTTGTGGCTGTGTTACTCCAGAGCCCCCCCACCCCCCTCCGTGTTTATGCCCCCTGAGAGAAGACTGATAACTTTTCTCCGTCAACACCCCGAGGCGGCGGCGGAGAGACGGCTGATTTTACAGCGCCGATCCATCAGCCGCTGCTGTTATAAATGTGGCTGCTGCTGCTTGTCTGATTTTCCGTCTGATCCTGGATGGATTCCATCCATAAATCTCCATCTTCCGAAAGTCGCGACCGACAGCCACGCTGACCCAAGGCAAAGATGTTTCCAACAGCCTCTGGACTGATGAGCGTTAATGCGCGCATTATTCTGGGCTTTGTGCTTTTTTATCTGTCAGTGGAGAATGCAGTATGCCACGGTTGTATGTCATTTTAATTTTACTGCGGTTGTGAAAAAAGTCTAAGAAGCACCAAACACCAGAGGGGGTGAAATCAGCCTCCACGTGCTGCTTCTCTGCTTCCTCCTCTGCTTCCTCCTCTGCCCTCTTAGGGGCGCTGTAGGCCTTTGTCCCCTTGCAGATGTTCCTTTTCCCCCGCTTTTTCATTTCCAGTCCTGTTGCATTGTGATGCAGCTCCTCTCGGTCGCTGTAGCGTTCATTAAGATTTGGTGTTTATTCTGCCGCACGCCTAGCACAGACGCGCTTGATTGAGGCTGCGACAATTAGCTGATGACTCGTTTCTGATGATCAAATAATCATGTTTGTCTGCAGAATGTTGAGCGTGAGGGTGATGAACTAAACCCTCTGATGAATAGATAAAAGACATCTGAGGACGTCAGCAGCGCTCTCCATAAGACCATTTTGATCAGTTTCCGATATTTAATTTGTGTAGATGTGATGAACGATGAAGCAGGTTCTTCATGTTTGCACTCTGAAAAGCGCATCGACATGTTGCATCATGTCGACACAGAAAGCTCACCTGATTCTGATTTTTTTTTTCCGTAAACCGTCCAGGCCCAGATTCGTGCTCCTACAGAAGAACTCTACTCCCCAGCCGCCTCGTTCGCAGTCCCACCTTTTGTTCTGCTCAGTTGGGGCCAAAATCATAATCACGATCATTTCCATGGAAAATAAGATCATATTTGGCAGCCTGCTTTTTTGGGTTTCTGGTTTCTGTTTTACAGGTTTTTATGTGTTGTTTTTTTTTGTTCAGCAGGGGGTTTCATTAGTGGAGACTGATTACTATTTAAACAGTGTCAGCTGACAATCTAGAGGCAAAGTTTCATCTCATATTTTTTATTGTGATAAGGACAGAAGCCACATGGTCTTATATTTAACTTCTCTCAGATATGAAGGGCAGCGTGTTTGTAATTAGGAACAAGTAGAGAGGGTTTTTTTTCTCCAAATGGACGTCTCGCACACGATTTGTGGTAAAATTTTGCACCTGTCCAGGCTAGCATTACGTGGTGCAGAGTTGCGTGTGCTCAGATTGAGTATTGACTCTTTGTTCTGAAGCACTCCAGTAATTTTTTCTCTATTGGCAATTTTGTTTTCATCATCTGAGGCCAAAATCATCGTAATTGAAATTCCACTTGTCGAGCAGCCCTGTGACTGAGTGACATCACTCCGTAATCGCATGGATATCTCCTGTGTGGTGATTAAAATGCTCTGGCCGGTCGAATGACATCACATTTGGCCTCGGCTGATAAGCTGACATGAGAAGTGATGTCATGAAAGCTTCCCGTCGCCGACATGATGGGATTTCCTCTTCAGGTGTTCTTGTTGTTGTGAAGCCCGAGAGCTGAGAACAGATTTAGACGTCTCTCCTGTCAGTTTGCGCGGATGGAAAGTCTCTGCGCGCACACACACACACACACACACACACATAGGCTCTCACACAAAGCGCTCATTAGCCATGTATGGTGAGTGTGTGCCAGAAGTCATTTGTTTGTCTTTAAGCAGCTAAACTCCCTTTTATCCTGCTGATAATAGAAAGATTAGCATCTCAAAACCACAAAAGAGCTTTTTAATCAAACCTCAGACACACACACACACACACACACACACGCACACACACACATGCACACACACACAAACACACACAGGGGTCCCAGGCCTCCTGTTGTGTAGCGTGCAGTGATTACAAAAATGAGCGTGTGTGTGTGTGTGTTCGTCGGCCGGCTGCTAGTTAACACAGTAATGAGTCAAACAGCTGATGGAATGTGTGTGCATACTGTGTGTGTGTGTGTGTGTGTGTGTGTGTGTGTGTGTGTGTGTTGGCCGAGATGTTAATGAGCAGCGCTGCTTTAGACGCTGAGGACTCAATTTGCACTAGTTTGAACTTGACGAGTTAATTTACTGGAGAATCCTGATCAGCTCGTCTGAAGTCGGCAGCATCGACAGCTTTCATCTCGCCACCCTCCCAACGCGGGTAGCCGCCGATGCTGCTCAGTGTGGCAAACCTGCAGCTATTATCAGAACAGAAGCTCTAAATGTAATAATACTGAAAAATAATAGTTGAGGTCAAATGTCTGCAGATTTTCCATCCTCACTTCAGAGATCTTCTCTAATTTCACTGTCTGACAGTCTGGCCTCACCCGACCCGCCTTCTGGGCCTCTGGTCTGTCCTTCCAGTGGGTCCCGGCAGCCTGCTATCACCGACTGCCTTTACATGCAATCAAATAAGCCTTTTCTATCCAAAATATTAGCAATAACCCGATCGCGTGTGGCCATGTAAACACCAATAACCCATTTGAATAACCAGAATATGCCAGAGTATTCTGGTTTAAAAAAAAAAGAAGAATTTTACCCCTTGGTTACGCGTTTTCTATTTCCCCATTTTGGGATAATAAACAGTATTGTATTGTATTCTGTTCTAATATTTGATCATGTATACGCCGATCGGAATCTCCCCATCAAAAGGAACATGAATCTGTGTTCTGCGCATGTTCTGTTGGCAAGGAATCTTGGTCTTTGGAGTCCAGGAACTACTTGTAAAGACGCAAACATCCTGGCATTTGTAGACACTAGAAAGTAGCGGGATAAACAGATCCACAAAAAGGGGAGCGCAAAGTTACGCCAAGCAGGTTTTGTACTGGAGCTAGGTAAAAAAGATCAGTTTAATCGATCTTGGATCGATTTCAAGAAAATTTAGGTGCTGAAATATTTTTTTTCTTGCCAACTATAACCCCAGTAGTCTATGGTCATGCGCTACCAGCGTTGACAACTGCAGTGCACAACGTGAGAGTGGATTAAAAAAAAAGGTGAGGCTGATGATTATCACTCCCGCTGCTGCTCGGATGAGGTCAGGTCAGGCAGAGGGTTGCTGCCGCCCCTCCGGTCAATATATATTTTTAGTTGAAGTGAAGTTTGTTTTTGGAAGTGTGCAGAGATGGTCCCTCGACTAGCGAACAGAGTGAGACGTCTTCCCTTTTCAGGATGTATGTCATTCAGATAATTCAAGAAGGTGCATTAATTTGAGCGACCAGCCGGTCGCCGCCATCAGCGAGCCTTTGTGTCCCACCGTCGGGAAACAATCCTAATGAAAGTGATTGTCTCCGCCGCTATCAAAAGCAGCGCATTCAGACACACGGAGCTGCCCAATTATCTCTGTCCACCGTCACGGAGAGAAGCAGGACCAAAGCTTCCTCTAATGGAGCCTGTTTTGCGTTTTCGTCATTAAAGGGTGTTGGACGTGGAGTCATTTACATGAATAAAACGCAGCTCCAGGGTTAACACAGCTGACGGCGCTTATGTTTGAAAATACGTAGATGTCTGTGTCTTGATCTGTGTGTGTGTGTGTGTGTGCGTGTTTGTGACTAATTGGGACAAGCCCAATAACATCTTCAAATACACACACACACACACACACACAGGCAGGAGGCCTCCATCTTTTTTGTCTCTTCAACCGGTCGACGAGTCTTTGTATAATCCTGAACTGCATCAATAGCTATTGGTGTCGGACAAAACACACACAATGGTGTGTGTGTGTGTGTGCGTGCATGCGTGTTTGTATGTGTTTGAGAGAGGTAAGACTTATATGGTTGTTTTTCAGATTAATTGTAGATTTGCATCTGTGCTAAAACTCAAAGAGAAGGTATGTGTGTTTGTGTGAGTGTGTGTGTGTGTGTGTGGACTCTGTTGGTCCAGACCTTTTTAGACAGTAAACACCTCATTCATTATTCAGAGCGAGTCTCTCTCTCTCTCTCTCTCTCTCCCTCTCAGCTAGCCTTCCTCTCTCTCCTCTTCGTCAGTTGTTTGTCCGCTCCATCGTCGTCTGAACTCCTCAGAAAAACGGATGAAACCGGCCGCGTTTCAAAGTATTGATCGTTTGAAAAGGTCACGCCGAGTGGTCGCCACTTGTTTACGAATCACTTCCTGTCTCTGTTCTGGTCCAACCTGCCTCCGAAGTGTTTCCTGCTCCTCCGGCTCTGCTCCTTCTGTTTATCAAAGCCTGAGTCACTTGGCAGCAAATTAAATTTCCTGAACTCTGATTAGTTTGTGTTGTAATTGAGTTTCCTGATGAGACGTCGTCCCCAAGCTCTGCTCCGGCTGATTCACTTCACTTTATTTCCAGGCCGTCGGTGCACATGGGAGGAGGGTTTGAAGGGAAAACTTGGCACGTGGTTTCCTACATGTCCCAGAATGCCCTTCAACGGCAACCAGACGAAGCCGTTTCTCATGCAGAGAAATTCAAATTAAACTCTTGCAACTTGACATAAATGGGGTTTTTCTCACCATGGAAAACCCGGCAATTCCCCTCTGGATCATTTCTCCTTCTTTCTAAGTGAGACCCCCGTCCTCCTTGTCAGGCGGAAATTTATAGTTATAAGCAGTTAATGAAGTCACAGCTGTTTGCCACATTTGCTTCTGTGCAAATAATCGGCATCATTTTGGCAATAACAGCTGGTTTTCACCAGGAGCAGCTGACAGAGATTTGGTCCTGCATCCAGGGTCTGTTCTTTACAAATCCATCAACGCTGAGATCAATTATTCAGAATTGGAGAAGCGAGGAAAAGCTGAACAATTTAGACTGATTGAAAAAAATCTAGGGAGTCTCGGCAGAGTGAGAACCAGCTGTGGATGTTGAGAAACTGAAGCTTTTTTCTGCTATTGCTGTGATCGATCAATAAAAAACATACCCAACAAAAAGATTGAAACATTTCACTGTGTGTAATTAATCGAGAATGTATGAAAGGTTCAACTGTGGAATGAAATTATGGAGGGAAAAACAGCTTTTCTCAGTCTTCTGATATTTTCAGGTGAACCCACAGATGTCGTCCAACAGGCGAGTCATCAGCGTTTGATGCTTCCGAGTAAATCCGGCACAGATGAAGCCCATATGGGCGCGGAGTTGAGCTCCATCTTTGGAAGGTAACCAG
Organism: Mullus surmuletus; assembly: GCA_903171835.1. Taxonomy (NCBI): domain Eukaryota; kingdom Metazoa; phylum Chordata; class Actinopteri; order Syngnathiformes; family Mullidae; genus Mullus; species Mullus surmuletus. The sequence goes on along the minus strand of CAESWR010000648.1, from coordinate 111,173 downwards.
AGGAAGTTCAGTGTCAAACGCTTCAGAGATTCAGTTTTTTTTTCTTCTTCTTAACTGTCTGAAAAACCACTGTGAACTTTTTAATGCAGCAGCTAAAAACAGCCTTACCCCCCCCCCCCCCTTCTTTTTCTTAAATAGTTAGGCTGACGAATCAAGCATGCAGACATTTTTTTTTTGCTGATGTGGTCACAGGTCGTTCACTAATGTCAAAGCTAGGTGCGTCCCTATCGGATATCGGTCCGATATCAGCAGAAAAAACAACAACAAAAAACGAGTATCAGATTATATCAGCCATCTAAAATGTCAAATCTCCAATATCAATCAATTTTAGAATATTCTTATGTTTAAGGTTAAAATGTATGTAAGCCATTGGTTAATAATAAATGGGTCGGTTTTTCTCATAACTACTGTTGCTGACTATTGTTCTCTGTTTGAGTAATATCACTTTTTCACAGCCTTTTCTAACATTCCATACTACAAAATAAGCCATGAAAGTATTTATGATTCGTGCTGATATTGTATCGGATTGATATCGGTTTTTGCCAGAACTCAAGGCTGCAATATCTTATCAGAAGTGAAAAAGTTGTATCTGGACAAACGGCTCGGTGATCTTCGGGTACATCCGTATGCAAGGGTATATGGATGAAAATGAAAATTCTGAAATTCATTGAAAAAAAAAAAATACATTTTCATGGTGAGGAAATAATCACAGTCACAGTCGCTACACAGATTTCAATAACAGGAACAACGGGTTGCTGTGATGTGTTTTTCATTGTTGTTCAAGTTCACACAAACCACATCAGGTGGTGATTTTGACACCTAGAATGAATTTTAATTGGAGGATCAAAGAGGATTTTGTTTCTAGGATCCAGCCCTGCAGATGTGGTCGGGCCGTGCTGGCTGTGGCGAACAGGCAATGTTCCCTGACTGTCTGAGTATACTGCGCACTTGACTTTTTGCTTAATGTTGGAAATTAGGGCTGCACAATTAATCCAATTCAATCAAAATCACGATATTTTGCTGACACAATCATATGTGCATAATCGTCCAAGATATTTACGTTTGAAATGTGTGCTCTAACCATAGCTTTACTGCATTGCAAATCAAGCGCTTCCTCAACTTACAATCAGCCGACTACTGGGGGGCGAACGAGACTGTATGAATCACCACTGATGGCATATTTATTTTTGAAAAATGTAAGTATCAATTGACGTGGAACTGAAATATAAAGATACTGTATTCTTTAGTCACAATTGTGCTACATCATAAGATACAGGAACTTGCTTTGGCATCATTAAAGAGCTTTTCACAATTGAATAACGAGTGATCATGATATCAATATTCATACCATAAATCGTGTTTATTATTTTGGCCGTAATCGTGCAGCCCTGGTGGAAATATAGGTGGACTAAAAGAGGGACGCACTTTAAAGAAACGCAGCTGAAGATGAAAGAGCGAGAGAGGATGTGGCTCCTCGAAGCAGCTGACAGCGTCTGCCCGAATAAAGATGTGGATGGGCTCGACCTCTGAAGGCAGCAGTTCAGAGGGTTCTGACCAGCGTGTCGACTGAAACATATTGTTCAATCTTGCGTGAGATCATGGCGAGCAATGGCGCGCTGGACGCTCCAGACAGGACGGACGTGGAAGATGAATGCAGCCGTCCGAGGCAGACGTCAGGTCTGAGTCTGCCGAGTGAAATATGGGCTTCCTGTTTCTCAAACTGCACTAAGTGGGGAAGCAGGTAGTTGGAGCCCGACCAGAGAGGGAACGTTTTCACATTTCGGCGTCCTCATCTCACTGCAGTGGTCCCATCTAAGCCACGTTAACTGGAATTTTGAATGTTTTTGTTGCCTTCCTTTCATGCCTCTTTAATTAATCCAGAGATTTTAGAGGAGTTGTACAGATGATTATATTGGCAATTTGCTGATATCCTTAATAGGTATGTCCTGATACAACTTTTTCTCTTGCAATACGATACCGATATTGCAGCCTTGAGTATTGGCCGATATCGATCCGATCAGTTATCAGCACCAATCATATATACTTTTATGACTTATTTTGTAGTATGGAATGTTAGAAAAGGCTTGATCAAGTGATATTGCTCAAACAAGAACAATAGTCAGCAACAGTAGCCATGAGAAAAACGGACCTATTTATTATTAACCAATAGCTTGCATCGATTTTAACCTTAAACATAGGAATATTCTTCAATTGGAAAGGACCCAAAAGGACCCTGAAAAATGACCTCGATACCTAAAATCTGAGATTTTAGATGCAGGTTGATATAATCCGATACTCATCAGACCGATATCTGATATCAATATCAGATTGGGACACCCCTACATGTCTACATCATATGGCCCATTCCCACAATGCACCGTTTTAAGTGTTTAATACCTACAACTCATCTTGTGTTGATATTATCTGTTCATCCTCCCACATCTGGGGATGCGCAGCCAATGAGAATTGTCACTGTGATGATGGAGCCCCGCCCACTGCACAGATTAGCACCATATTATTGGCTGAAGTTTGACCACAGGTGTGAGCTTTCAGTAAAGGAAACCTAATTTCACCTCTGCGGCTCTTTAATCGGTCACAGAAGGTCGTGTTCTAACTGCGGCGGCTCCGGTTAATTCAACAGGTTGTAATTGCGGCTCACTTCAGAGGAAGTCATTAAGCAATCAACAGATGCTCTGATCAGGGGGAAGTGATGCGCCAGGTCGAGTATTGGCCGGCGTTCTTGCTCGGTGTTGAAAGGTGATGACGGGCGGCGAGGCAGCGCGCTTGTTAATCAGGAGGCGTCGGGCAGATGCAGCAGTCGGAGCTCTAATGACTGTCTGTCGGCAGAGCGCGTCATTAAAGCTGCAGACCGGGTTTTTTTGAAACGCTCTGGCCATCCATCAATACACAGATATATTTATTCCTCTTCTGAGTGTCACTTTCTCCGCTCTCGCTCCAATTGGATTACAAAAGTAGTTTTTTCGGTTTTTCGTAGCACAATGTGGCATTTGGACTGCTGCTGTTAGTCAAATGTCAGGGGTTTGGTGGTTGATTATAAACAGTAGGGGGCGCTAGTAGAGGTGCATTCAAAGCTGCTGTGTGAAATGCTGAACCTGCGCCTTATGTGTCATTGCATATTTCGGTTCTCCACCGAGTTTTCTCCGTAGGTCGAACTTAAAGGGATAGTTAGGATTTTTTTACATGAAGTTTTGCGAGATCCTCTCCATCAGTGTCGTTCATCAGCAGTGACTTTTCCCCCACTGCGTCCCTTGAGCGGAGTTCCGGCCTGGGTTCGGTGTTGCAGAAAGTAGTTCCGTCACTATTTTCCCTCGCTTTGTATCACTGCGCGCACCATCATCAGTTGTTTTCACAGCGTTTACATGCTCGGAAGGGAGCAAATCACGTGAGAGAAGATGTGTCACAGTGGTCTTCTTTCGCCTTATGATGGTGAGCGCAGTGATACAAAAGGAGGGCAAATAGTGCCGGGTGATAGTGAGATCAAAACTCTCTTGCGGCCAAGAATTCGTGATGCAAATGGATTACTCTTTTGAACGCATAGCAGAATGCTTTATCTGTATGACGCCAGCAACTAGCCGGAACTACTTTCTGCAACACCAAACCCGGGCCAGAACTCTGCTCACGGGACACAGTGGGGGAAAAGTCACTGCTGATGAACGAGGATCTCATACAACTTCATGTCGAAAAATCCTTAGTATCCTTTTGAAAAGTCCGGTAATTACTGAACCAAATGGAAAATGCATTTCTCATGAAAGCACAAACACGTCGTCTTTCCTTCATCTTCACCTCGCCTCCTCCCCCGCTTCCTCTAAAGGTAGAATTTTAATGCCCTTGTGCTGCATTTTTTTGATTAATTTGCATCCCGGCCAGTCATGTAACACAGGAAAATAAAAATGCTACTGCCTCCTCCTTCCTTCCAGCTCTCCGTCCTCTCTCTCGCTCCCTCTTTCTCATTTCCCATTTGGTCCAATTAGTCTTATTAGCAGCTGTTGAAAAGGGCTGATAATCCTCTTAAAACTGAACTCAGACACAGAGAGGCAGCGCGGGAGTTGCTGGCTGCCCGCGGGGGGGGGGGGGGGGGGGG
>CAESWR010000648.1:61260-84644 GCA_903171835.1 Mullus surmuletus | reverse complement strand
CCCCCCCCCCCCCCACTGACACCAGCTGCATCTCCGTGTCTCTCCATCTCTTGACACTCACGACTCGTACAGCTGAAGAACTTTCACAGTGATCAAAATAGATCACACGTTGGATTTTTCGGTCACTAATTGGATCTGGATCTATAGTTTATTGTAGACCAGGCTCATCTGGCTGAACCCCCCCCCCCACTGTTTTATTCTCATTAGTGGCATCAGTCTGCTCTGTGCACATCGAGCGCGACAGTTTCCAAAATAAAACACCCAGTCAAACGTGACGTATGACCTCGCTTCAGGCAGAGAGTCAACCGCCGATGATGCGTTTCATTTCAGAGGCTGAAAACCAAAAAGAGAACGAGCCTGAACATGTTATGGTCGAGCAGAAACAGACGTTCTGGCTGTTTGTAGCAGCTAAAGCAGCCTTCTCAAGCATTTTGGTGCGGAGGACCAGTGATATTTGGCATTGGCCTTCAGGGCCCACTGAACCCCCCCCCCCCACCCTCGACACTACCTCCCCCATGGATATATAATGAGAACTTATTATTATACATCCATGCCAGGACAACAGCAAAACAATAGGGAGCCTGTTTCCACGGCGACCGCTTTCCAAAAACTACATTAATGCATCATGTCATTCAGAATCACTTAAATATATAGAATGATCAGAGACATGGGCGCTGCCGCAGGTGTCTGTTTGCCACAATCGCACAGCACCTGTACATATGCCTGTCACAATAATCAATAAATCAATTAATCGCATGATAAATGACAAACCAATGTATTGCCGTGTGCATGCGTGTTTGTTTTCCTCGTCTCGCGCTACAAAACAGGCTGGATGTCGAGAGGTCTCAGCAGCTGGCCGCGTTGGTTCCATAGGAATGAATGGAGTGAACCCTCCTGTCAGTCATCCAGACTCTTTGTGTCATTGGGTGGAGGCGGGGCCGGTAGCGTACACACACAGTGAGCTGGGTGAAAAGTTCTTGACATCTCAATTACAATGTTAAATACTCTTGAGAAATTACCGTTTATTGCATATTAAGGGACGTACTTGCATTATTTTGCCATATTATCATTACATTAGGTAAAAAATGATCTCAAAATAATGTTGACAATAATATCGTTTATCGGCAATCATTTGTGGGACAATATATCGTCCGTCCTATGATCAGACAGCATCTTTGCATGATAGAGTCAAAGAAATGCCTACAAAACACACAGACCAGCTCCTCTCATCATGGTTGACCTGGGAACCATCAACTCATTCTGGGTTTGCGGTTCTGTTTATACAAACTACTCCGTATTGTGGTGGGGGATCTCACATTAACTATTTAATTACCGCGATTTCGCAAGTCTCGTTCATTTAGTACCAACGGAGGCAGTGGGTGATGACTGTGACGGACCAGTAGGAACCTCGCCACGGACCGTTGCTGGGCCGCGGCCCATAGTTTGAGAAACGATGGGCTAAAGGACGACATATTTCCTTTTATTCAGTAATGGACACACGCCATCCCATGCCGTGATAAGGGAACTCCGCCCACCACACAGAATGGCTGCGCCATATCGGCAGAAGCCGTATTAATCAGACGTCTCTTTTGTTTCAGTGTAATAAAGTGTGGTTGGATTTTGATGGAGGAAGATTAAAGGAGCATTTTTCAGCCTCTGTGGTTAAAAATGCGCAGTTGAAAGTAATTTTCATCTCGTTTTTTTGTTTTTTTTAACATTGTCTGCAGCAGAGAAGGAATGGAGCATCCTGAGAGCGAGATGATTGAAAAAGCAGCAGAGAAAAGACGCTCCTCGCGTTTCATCTCTAATGAGTTTGTTTCTTCGTGGCGCCGCCGCACTGCACTGAGGAGCTGTGAAAACGTTGGCAGCGCTGGTTTTCCAATCTGTGTTTTTGCGGCGCAGAGGCCGAACATCTGCGGCTGAGTGAGTGTCTGAGTGAGTGAGTGAGTGTGGACACGAGAGCAGCTGCATTTATCTCATGTCGCTCTTATCTTCACTCGGAGTGTGTTTGCGTGAGTGTAGGTGTGTGTGTGTGTGTGTGTGTGTGTGTGAGCGACTGTAGGACATGCGTTTCATGAGGTCGTCCTTGCTTTGAAAAGACGATCGCATCTGTTTTGTTTCCGGGCAAAAAACGGGGGAAAAAATGTGACGTTTGGGAAAAGCGGGAGAATCAATACCGAAGGAAACAACAAGGACACATTTATGTTTGTGTGTGTGTGTGTGTGTGTGTGTGTGTGTGTGTGTGTGTGTGTGTGTGTGTGTGTGTGTGTGTGTGTGTGTGTGTGTGTGTGTGTGTGTGTGTGAGACAGAGCGAGAGAGAGAGGGAGAGACAGTGCGTTCGGTGTGTGTCCATCACCGACGGATACCGCCTGTCACTCAACAATGTCGCCGTGACAACACACCCTGCCACTGGAGGTGATGAAGAGATAGTTGTCCAAATGCGGGCGCGGGGTGATGGATGCTTCCTGTCGACCCCGTGACCTTCCAGTGAGAAGGAGAGCGGGAGGAGAGGAGTTGTGACGGGAGGAGAAGGAGTGTTTAGAGAGAATACACATTATCGGCTCGGATCAAAACACACATTTGCAGATTCATACACTCGGTAGTTTCAACGTATTTTCTATTTTTGTGACTATAAATTGGGATTAAATGAAAAATAAAACGCACTTCCCAATTGCCGCCTGATTAACCATATGTTCCACACAAAAACAGGAGAAACCTGTTGCTCTGTTTTAGAATCTGGATTTTGGATACAAATTTTTCACTTCCGATACGATACCGATATTGCAGCCTTGAGTATTGGCCAATACCGATATCAAATCCGATATGATATCAGCACAAATCATACGTAATTTTTTGACTTATTTTGTAGTATGGAATGTCAGAAAAGGCTTGATCAAGTGATATTACTCAAACAGAGAACAATAGTCGATACAATAGAACGATAGTATTATTGACTAATGGGTTACATACATTTTTACCTTAAACATAAGAATATTCTACAATTGAATAAAATAGATAAAGAATAAATTAGAAGACCCAGAAAAATAACCTCAGTAATTCCTAGAAGTGTTGGAGCGGAGTCTGGAATGGACTGCTTGTATCGGAGTGCTTATATCGAAGAATTTAGATGCAGGCGGATACAATCTGATTCTCGTTTGTTTTTTGCTGATATCGGACCAATATCCCATATAAATTTCAGATTTGACACCCCTAATTTTGGAGTCGGGGGGNNGGGGGTTTGATTTGATGACTTCACAGCTCCGACTGCAGGTGGAAAATAAGTTCAAATCTCAGCAACGATGAATAAAAGTTGGCGTTAAGCTGGACAGGAAGTCAATCACAGCATCTCATTGCGGCTAATTTTTAGCTCTGAGGAATCTGTCTTTGGCACATAGTGTTGTTTACCCGATACAGGTTTGTGTGGGTGTAAGAGTGTGTGTGTGTCTGCACCATAAGTCGATTTGGCAACCAATGTCAACTTAAATGAAAGAAGATGGAGGGATCAAGATGAAGGTGTAATAGCTGAGGTGGGGAGGAAGAAGAGTTTTCCTCCAGATTTTATCAACTGTGAAACCACTTCACTTAACACACTGGTTCTCACTGCTTTGTGTGTGTGTGTGTGTGTGTGTGTGTGTGTGTGTGTGTGTATGGGTGTTTAAGAGTGTGAGAGCAGACGGTCCCGTCAGCGGGCCAATTAACCGCTCACCATGAATTTATTTAAACACACATTGGATTTCTGTTGCCATGGATACCAGCATACGTACGTCCTCCACTCTGCGCCCCCCCCACCCCCCACCCCCAGTGCACTGCTGCCAGCCCTTGGAGGATGGAGGGTTCATACCACACACACAGACACACACACACACCCTTTCCTGTAATAGCTACAGTAGCCGTACAGTCCGAAGCCCGTTGGCTGTTGCTTGGAAACGGCCGATTCGGGGCCAGCTGTTGTCAGCTCTGATGCTCATTTTTTTTGTGTCTTTTCCGAGTTCTAATCTTCTGTGGGAAACTTTTGCCGAGCCGAGTTGGAGAGCGAGCACACACACACACACACACTCACTCACACACTTAGCGCACACAAGCCAAAGTTCCATTCCTGATGGTCCGTTTTGTGGGAACAGGCCTGTCGCTCACCCACACGTAGTTCTCGAGCCTCCAGCAGGTGGCGCCTCTTTGTCCACATTGGCCGCTGTCCCGCCAAATCTGCAGACCAAAAGTCACTTTCCACCAGAAGGGTTGCATGAGCTTGTCGGTTCACCTCGAGCAGGGGGAGCGAAAACAAAAGAAAACCCTGTTAATGTTACATGTGGGGGAAAAATAGCAGCTCACCAGCTTTATTTATCAACGAAGCGTGTAAAGGCATTCTGGACCGGAGCCGGATCCCGAGAGGGAGCCAGCTTCCTCCCGCTCTACCTTGTGCAGCGAGGAGCTAAATGCGGATTCCAAGTGAGTAAATAAAGGACGCACGCTTGGGGAGAGCAGTTAATGGAATTTCAATTTCAATCACCATTTTGGCTTCCGACAATTTTGAAGCCGAGATATTCGAGATAAAGCGATCATTGTGCCGGGTCCTGGAGAAGGTTTTAGATGTTCTGGAGAAAGTTTTAGATGTCCTGGAGAAGGCTTTAAAGGTTAAAAATGACGGAAAGAGAGCCTTGTTGATCCTTGTTCACACTTTTAATTTGTTTTTCTGTTGAATCATATTCAGAGTTCAAGGAAATCCACTATTAAAAAGATAGTTTAAAGATAAGTTGACTGAATGATCGCGTTAAATGATCGTGATCTCAATATTAACCAAAAATAATTGTGATTATGAATTGTGATAATTATGATTTTTGCTGCAGAGAGGAAGGGCACACAACTCTAATAAGCTTTTGTTTAAAAAAAACAATGGGTGCAAGTTGCAGAATGAATACAAAAAAGGTGAAAAAGGAAGAAAAAAGGTCAAAAAAGAATTCAATAGGGCAACACAGACAGACGCGTTTCGGCCTAAGCCTTCTTCAGTGCATCAAACCTTAGAAGGATTAGGCCGAAACGCGTCTGTCTGTGTTGCCCTATTGAATTATTTTTTGACCTTTTCTTTGGTCTTTGGTGAGTGCTGTTGCCCACTACCTTTTTTGATTACGATTTTTGCCAGAATCGAGCAGCCCTAACACATGCAAAGAAATGGCCTAGAAAAACATGAATGGAGAGTTTCTAATGAGAAATATTCAATGGGGAAAAAGATCTTTGAGGCACACACACACAAACCAGCACACGCTGCACCATCAATTACAACTTGATTTTCATCCCAGGAGTGAAATGTCATCTGCAAGTGGCAGATTTTCATTCACACCTACAAATGCTGGATTTTTTTTTTTTTCCTTTTTTCTTTGCCCCCTCCTCTCATCCACACTCATCCATCGATCTGGCGCTCCGTCCGACCCGGCCGTCCCGTTCACGCCCTCCGTCTTCACCCGTTTGTCCGCGTCTCCATCCATCAGCTGCTGCTTTCGCTTTGCTGATGCCTTTTCTGCATCTTTTGTCCAGTTAATGACCCTCTCCCCCTCATTTCCCATGTCTGTCTGCTGGTGTGTGTGTGTGCATGTGTGTGTCTGCGTGTGTGTGTGTATGTGTGTGTGTGTGTGGTCTGACTGATGGCCATTCTGTGTGTCGGGGCATGACAGGGCCCCCAAAAGAGAGGAGGCAAAGTGAAAAGACTGAGCGAGTGAGCCAAGACGGATAGAGAGAGAGGCCACAGAGCATACGCGGATTGTGTCTGCTGGTGTGTGTGTGTGTGTGTGTGCGTGTGTGTGTGTGTGTGTGTGTGTGCGTGTGCGTGTGTGTGTGTGCGTGTGTGTGTGCCTGCGTGCGTGTGTGTGGGAGGGTTTGGGGATTGCAGGAAGGGGTCAGTCTAATTTGCAGCTCATTGAATAGAAACAAGCTTCCTCTGACAGCCGGGTTGGGGGGTCGTCAGTATGTGTGTGTGTGTCTGTCTGTGTGTATGTGTGCGTGTGTGTGTGTTAGAGGGTGGCAGCAGCTTTCTCACTGCTGCAGATGCTTTTTTACGCACATGATACTAACACTCTCATTTACCTCCTGCTGTGAATCGTGTGTGTGTTCCAGCCGCGGACAAACTGACCAATCACTTCTTGTCATCACACACACACACATGCACGCACACACACACTTGCGAAGTTGAAGTCTCTGTAATCTGTTTCCTCTGGTGGCTCGTTTTGTTTTAATGGTCTTGAAAATATATAATAATGCAATTGAGAGCGTTTGTGATTTGTGAGGGAGTGTTTGGTTGTCAGTGAAAATGTACATTTACACACACACACACACTGGGAAGAAGTTTTGCAATCTCAGAGAAAAAACATGTAATCATTTAATTAAATTGCCAATCATTGTATTCATTTTGCAACACAAATGTATTTTTATATGAAGGACTTCTCTTCAAAGTGATGGTTGGCCTCGGATCTTTCGCTGCGTCTGCTAACACGGAGATTAAGAGGGATCTGGTACATTTGATATGTCATTTCTCCATTATCTACATAGGAGTTGTTTATGGATGCTTTTGCACAGAGCAGGACAAGGCCACACCCCCTTTATTCACATGCTTGTTTACAGAGACGCGACAAATCTGTTGCAGTAAGAGCAGGGCTCGGTGACAGCAGGGAAACTCAATTTTTTTTCATTCCTTTTTCAAATCAAAACCAAACCACAAAAAACTGAATTACGACTTATTTTTTCTGTATTTATTTCCAGATCCAAAATGAAGCTCCATTGCCAAGATCTTGCAAAAAAAGAAGCCTCAAACACAAAAGAAAATCTCTAAATTACAAAGAAATGATTCCACAAAACTGTCACGTGACTTTTGACGCCACCAACTGTTGTCTACAATAGTTCACTTCTTGTTCATGCATTTTGCAGTAGAGGAAAATATCAAAACTCCGCAAATCGCCTTTTTCCCTGTTTTCAATTTTTGCACGGTGGATTTGGGACTATTTTTGACGGAAAAGTCCAGAACTTAAAAATTCTGGACACAGCGTGAACACGGACTCTCCTTGTTCCTCAGTCAGCTGGCTTCTTGATTGGCTACATTCTGTTCCACGTCACAATTCAGGGGGTCATGACTCGGGACTCTTCGGCTTTCCTCACACACATGAACATTTTCAATCAGAAAATATTGAACCGACCCTTTTCAGAGCCTATTATCGGGACAAAAGCACACTTACCACATCTCAGACTACAGGATCATGTTATAAAACATAACATTTTTCCATTTTTATTTGCGTTTTCCGATTTGTTTTAAAAAACGAATGAACAAATGATACATAGAATCAACTCCCTTTTAGTAGAAGACAGCGGAACAACAGCTCAGGGTGGGCGGGGCCATCTGGGCTGAGAGCGAGGGAGACGTGTCAATAATAACTTTTAGTACCAGGCACGCTGACAAGGCCGATTGTTTGACCTCGTATTTCAGTCGGCGCTTTGCTTCACTATGACACCCCGTAAAAGTTGATTTCATAAAAAGTGGTGATAAAGTGGCGAATGTGACAAGTATAGTACCGATATTCATCACCCATTGAGCTCCAGCCCTGCGGGGTCATCAAAACACACTCAAACGTGTGTTAAACTGTCTCTAAATGCCCCACAATGAGCATCGTACATCAATGAGGCGATTTGACACGGGTCTTGACTCCGCCCCTTCCCGCTCCTCTACTGAATCATGTCGCAGCGACGGAGTGAACAGTGTGGGATTGTCAGTTTTGCAGATAATTTGATCGGAACCGCCTCCCGTCATCCCGGCAATGCCCACTCTGCTTTAGGAAGTTTTGGTCTCCGTCCTTCCGTGTCGCCGCTCACCCGGTCGTCACGTTTTATCCGCAGGAAAGAAAAAAAATTCAACATGTTTGACTGTCAGACGCCATATATTCTCTCTCCGCTGAATGACTCATTACAGCCTGAGAACGGAAAACAAACGAGTAGGGAACGTGTGATTTTTCTACCACGGCGGGTTTCTGAGGAGGGTTTTAAAACGATGAATAAGAGAGAAACTCCTCTGTGTCTGCGGGAAACAAAGAGGATCCTTGATTCTTTTTTTTCCACCAAATATTTGTACCGTCTGCACGTGTGGGTGTGTGTGTGTGTAAGTTTAGTTGCAAGGTTTTTCCTTTTCTACGGTGAATAACATTTTCAGATTATCCCTCAACTTCTTGTTTGTGCGTCAAGCATCGCCTGTTAAGAAAATTGCTCGTTTTCATTGACTCTCTGGTTATTTTTGCGTTCTTTCTTCCTCTTATTGGTTTCTGGCAATCCGACCTGTAATAACCCCGCCTGCTGCTCTCATCTAATCGCACCAGTAAAATCAGGGCCTGCACTTACTTAAGTTCTCTCACTCAACAATTTGACATCTGCTCTACAAATACATTTATTATTTATTATTATTATCTTTCCACATCTGAGATTGAATCTCACTGTACTTTCAGGTTTAGCGTAAAGTAAAAATAAATGGTTTCACTGGTGTCACTGGACTTTTCTAAGTTGTGGGTTAGCAGGAGGGAGCCTGTGTGATTCTTGTTAATTCTTGCTAATGTGGGAGGCCAGACTGTCCCCTTTTAAGAGGCAGTCTCATCATTTTCTGAAAATATATTTGTTTACATTTCCGTGGTATTAGATGTTGATTTGGTCGCTCATGATGTCATTGGTCCTCCGGGAATGATGTCATCTTGCTTCCAGAACTCACTGCTCGACGCCTAGTGACATCATTTCCTGTGCAGAACCATAGGAATTTAGTCTTGGATGACTGTGTGGCTGCACTGTGTGTGTGTGTATGTGCGTGTGTGTGTGTGTGTGTGTGTGTGTGCGTGTGTGTGTGTGTGTCTGTGTGTGTGTGTGTGTGTAGGCTGTGGTCCCCTATTAATCCTGTTGAGTCTGACAGTAAATGTTGTTCAGGTTGAGAAATGAATTACCCTGCAGGGCGGGTAGCACACTCATTCATCACCATCACACACACATACACACACACACACACACACACGTTTTTGCCGTCTATCTGCAGTATTTTCCTGTCATTGTGTTGCAGCAACCGCCGCTCCGCAGCGATACACTTTCCATCCTGAGCCGAAACCATAAAACATTGCGGCTGAATCATCGTTCTTATGCAGGAGCGACACCGGAATACCGCGAATAAAAAACGCTCCTTGTGTGAATCCTATCCTCTGTGGTGCTCATAAACATCCACAGGAAACATATAACCTTTCAAAGTAAAGTGTGTTTGATGGGCTGAGTTGTTTTGTTAAAAATCCGTGGGGCAAAATCAATGTTTTCCGCATCGTGCTTGCATCATGTCGATTCTGCACTGCCATTGGCTCAAACTAGCTGTGACGTCACTGATCACGCCAGTGCTCTCGCTCATTACACCAGAGAACCCGAAACCTTTCTTGTTTATTTGGTTTTCACAAAAATCGAAGTCTCATTTTCAAACAGCCAAGATCAACTTTGCTATTAATTATGGACGTTGTTATTTACGTTTTAAAGCAGATGAACGACCACCGGTGAACTCAAGTGGAAAATAAAGCGTTCTGGAAGTTCACCCAAGGAAGCCTCAGCTCCAACACTCTTTCTCTAACTTTTAGACTTTACTTTCTAGGTGGTTTAAGGTGGATCAGTACTTGCTGGTCCCGCGCTTCGTCGGTCAATAACCCTCTTAACTGCTGGGCCGAGGACTCTGTTTCACTCCTCAAACAGGAATCCCAGTGAGAACCGCTAGGAGATCAACCAGCTCAATAAAGCAGAGCTGGGTGCTTCATTGGAAGCTACATTAATGTAATTTCCCCTCTGTTGGAAAGATACAGGAGCATTTCATTATCTTATTAGATGTTTCGACGGTTTCCAGAGTATTTTTTGCCTCTCTTTGATCCTCTGCCATGATGAGCTTTTAAATATTCTCGAAATGTGGTGCTTTTTTTCTGCTTGCAGCAGTTGAGCTGAGGTCTAGTTTAAGGATGATACTGGATGATGTCCAAAAGTTGTGTGTTTGTGTTAGGGGCGTCCCGATACAACTTTTTCACTTCCTATACAATACCAATATTGGCCGATACTCAAGGCAGTATCGATAGCCTGAAAAATAACCCAAATTATATTTTTAAAGGCTAAAATAACCATTAGTTTAACTTAAACATAAGCATATTCTACAATTTAATAGAATAGATAAAGTCTGGAATGGACTGCTTGTATCGTAGTGCTTATATAGGAGATTTTAGATGCAGGCTGATATAATCCGATACTCGTTTTTTTTGTTGTTGCTGATATTGGGCCGATATTAATATTGGAAAGGAACACCCCTAGTTTGTGTGTGTGTGCGCGCTTGTCAAAATTTGCAAAAAATGAATGTCTGGCTTCAATTTTTGTGAACAAAGTAGAAAAGGTTCATAAGATGCCTTGAATTCTTTTCCGTCCTAAGTGCTCCTGCAACAGTGACCTTGAGTGAAGCTTTTCCACTGCTCAGATTCAGCCTTTGTTCAGAGAAAGTTGGTCTTCGCGTCCTCACTCCCCATCTGGAGCCGCCACAAACCGATAAAACTGTTTTGTTTGGTGCGGCGGTCCGAAGCCGACAGCCGCGAAGCGACGGGAGCCCGCAGTGCTGCTGGTAAGAGTGGTGAGCGAGGGGGCCATTTGTCTCCTGGTCGATGGTATTGACAGCTCGCGAGCCCGCTGGGAGCCTAAAGAGAAAATCAACACTTCACGGTAAACAGAATTTATGTCCAAATCGTGCTTTCTAACTAAAGTGAGAAGACTGAAGAATTAGATGTGGAGCTGTCGAGACATCGACTTTATCGTAGCTCGCCGGCGTCCCTCAGGGTCCCGTAATTCCATTTGCTGCTCGGCTGTGGGGAAGACAACTCAGTGAAGGGTCAATTTTAAAGAGTTGTTTTTTAAAAAAGTGTTGGGTGAGAGGAAGTGGCCACCAACGGATTCCAGTAAGTAGGCTTTGGCTGCAAGCCTTTGTTTTTTTGTTTTTTTGGAAGAAGTTCTTTGTTATCCCACATTGGGGTAATAAAAAAAAACAGCAGCATGTACAGGCGAAAAAGTACAGAAAAAAATAACGTACAAAGAAGAGGCATAACTAAGTAGAGAAACAAAATAACATAAGAATAGAAAATATGAGAAATACTATCAACTTTTACAAATACTTTACATTATTTAATAATTCGCCGTCCCCTCCAACAATCAGAGAGATAAAAGGGGGATCCTTTCAAAACTAATCTTTGCTAACCAAAAAATAAATAAATACAAAATTGAGCAGCACAACAAAATGTTTTAGAAATCTGCAGTATGTATTATTCATAGCACAGGCTGTCATGGAAGAGTTCAAAGTAAAAGAAGAAAACAGTCCAGATGTCGACGGACAGACGACTTTTTGCACAGTTCAGACCAACAGGACAGAGGAGGAATGGTAGCATCTGGAAATCTGCCCAAATGACTGAAAACACACACGCACACAAACGCAAGGAGCCAGAGCCCTCCTGGGCCTTTGAGCAGTAAAGCATCCTGGGAAAACGGTTGTCCAGCTGCTGAGGCCTCGAGGCGTTTACAGAGGAGAAAAAAAAAGAGCTCCACACTAAATCAACGACAGACTTACAGTTATTTACTCGGCAGCTTCAGCGTCTCTCTGAAGTTCGCCGAAGCTCCTCCGTCTGGAGCTGCAGACACAAAAATCCATGTCTGAAGAACTATGATATTATCGTGTTTCCATCCGATATAAAACTACATCAATTTAGGAAACTTTTATAATACAGTGTGCAAAGTTTGGTCAGCAGGTGATGGTTTGGTCAGCAGGTGTCGGTAAGGCAGTGCTGGAAGGAGAAGAGAAAATGGTCGTTGTAGTTTAGGGGTGTCTTGATAAAACGTTTTCACTTCTGATATGATACCGATATTGATATTTACCGAGTATTGGCCGATACCGATATTGATCCCATGCGATATCAGCACGAATCATACATACTTTTATGACTTCTTTTGTCGTATGGAATGTTAGAAAAGGCTTGATCAAGTGATATTACTCAAACAGAGAACAATAGTCAGCAACAGTAGCTATGAGAAAAACTGACTCATTGATTATGGCTTACATTACATTACTGGCTTACATACATTTTAACCTTAAACATAAGCATATTCTACATAGAAGTGCCGGAGTGGAGTCTGGAATGGACTGCTTGTATCGGAGTGCTTAGCGGAGATTTTAGAAGCAGGCTGATATCGGACCAACATCCCATATCGGATTGGGACGCCAATTTTTAGCCAAGCGTCATGTTTAGTACAAGAAGAACTCTCTTCACCTACACCTGCATTTAAAGACCTCTTAGGGCCGACTGTTTCGCCATCTGGCCACGACGTTACCCCTGTAGTTGACTCTCTTGGCTCTTGCAGCCATAACATAATGGAATATCTCGCCACTGAAAAGGGCTGATCTTCGCCCCGGCAGCTGGTAAAGAGCAAAAATAGAGAGAACTTCGGACTCTTGAGCTGAATCGTAACGCCACTGCTGAATGTGGAGCACAAAAAAGCTGATTAAGTGTGAGGGTTATTTTCGCCTGACTGAAAAACCGTTGAACAAGGAGATCAGCTGATGTTATTCTTTGGAGGGAGTTATTCTTTCCGCTGCCTTCACGCAACCTGTTTGCTTTTGCAGCTTCAGTTTCAATTTGACCGTGACCTCTTTATTTTTCTCGTGTGCACCGTGTTCTCTCTCTCTGTTTTCCCTCCGTGAACAGGCGCCGCGTATCGGAGCTTCTTATTAAATCCATTTAGAGTGTGATGCTAAAAGTATTTTGAAGTTCAGGCGCTTCGCGGCTCCCCGAGCTGTGAAAACACGCTTGGGCTGTGAGCTGCGTCAGCGACATGAAACGGCCGCGGCTTTACAGTAGAAAGCAGAGGACCCCCCCCCCCCCAAAAAAAAAACCACTCAAACATGACCATGTTCGAAAGTAACCGCAAATATTTTCATATCAAAGACCCTGAAGCCTGACGTATCGTGATTGAGCGTTAAATATTCATGCCCACACGAGCAGCTGAGCGCAAAGTGAAACATCGCACATCATCATTATTTATTTGGTTACACTCATCAGCGCCGCAAGGACGCAGTTTGATCACATCTGATTGACAGGAGCTGAATAAGCAGCGGCCCCTCGTCACACTCCGTTTCAAAAGCTACTTGATGCCGATTGGTGGACAGAGGATTCCGACCGGGTGCCGCCCACTTCGCAGCTGCTCAGAGAAAAACACACAAGCCGTTGCTGTTGCAAAATGGTTCGTCAGTGCAGCATCAGGTGATGAATTTTTGTTTTGACAGGTGGCGCATAAAAAGAAATCAAAATGCACCCTTACAAAATATGCGGTTGTGCGGCGGCGTGGCGCTGATCACAGTGTAAACCAGTGTGATGCAACAACCTTGTAACTAGGGTATCTGGGGAAATTAAGACCCTTAAAAAGTATTAAACAGTCTTATCACCACTTTATGGGGTCTTACATTTTTTTAAGTATTTTTCCGAATTAGCTGTCAAAAGAGTTTGAGTCCAAAAAACATAGTAAAAGTGTGTGAATTTGTTTATTTATTAAAAAACAAAGAAAAAAGTCGACTATTGTGAATTCTCTTAGAGCGCCAGAACGTACGTGAGCAGAAATTCAGAATGATTTGAATTCTGTTGTATGATAGTGGTCTATAGTCTTTGTCGTAAACTAAAACTGTAAAGTTAAAGGTGTCACTAATGGAAACAGTCATAGCCAGAAGTGGCGGCGAGGTATAAAAAAGTTGTTGGAAAAAGTCTTAAAAAGGTATTGAAATTAACCTCAAAATTCCTGTATATACCCTGATGCGGCTGTGCGCGGGACGCTAAACGCATGATGCAGTGACCTCGGAAACAGACACGCAAACACCGAAAATAAAAGTCTCTCGTCACTTTGTACAACACAAGCCTGGCAAGAATGTCAATCAGGAAATTATGATTAGACAGACTAGTCGGAAAAACACATCATTCATAAATGTCCTCTGAAATGAATAGAATTAACCTTTAGAAAGAAACGCACCGACTGTTTTTACAATCTGAAGTGATGTTAAGTGGTCGCATTTCAATGCTGAGGGAAAAGAACCGCCAACGCTTCACAGGGACCAACCGGTTGCCTCTGTGTCCAAGGTGAGTCCCCTCTGTTGTGTTCTGGTTCTTCAACGCTTTCCCGCGTGACATCACCAGACCCTCGGCCAGAACTCTCACCTGAGCGTGTTAATCTCTTTGAGGCTCTGAAGCCGTGGCTGCGCGAGACACAACCGTCCCATTTACCTGCTGAACATGTGGAACCTCGGTGACATATTTACACTCTAATTTAGATCCAAATACACTGTTAAACACGCGTGTGTATGTTTGCGCCGCACTCGCTGTGAAGAGCATAAGCAGACTTCTTGTTCGGCTGAAACTCAGCACCCCCCCTCCACCCCCCCAATCCCTCGCCAGCGCGCTCCTCTCGCTCTCTTTAACCGAGGCCACCGGCTACATGAATACCCATGAACAAGCAGGAGCTCTGCCAACAGCTCCATTACAATCTGCCCTCCGCCTCCTCGCCGTTGCTGCGTACTGTACCTCTGCTTTCTCTCCTTGTCTCTTTCTTCTCCAAAAACTCCCGTCACAAAGTCGCCCCAAAGCGCCCGAAGCAGATGTGATAGTGTCGCAGCTAAAACAGCTGTCACTCCTCAAGTTTCAGGCTTCTTTTTCTTTTCTTTTTTTAATGATGTTGACAGTTCCACAGGGATGCATTTCGGAGCCCTCACACTTTCTTCTTGTAGGCGGTACAGGCTTTATAATGATCATACGTTTCACGTCATAACAGTCATATTCTTAGATCTCTAACAACTGGCACAAGTTTGGAATTTCTTGGATGTTAAAGGGATAGTTCAGATTTTTTGACATGAAGTTGTATGAGATCCTTACCACCAGTGTCGTTCAATAGCAATGACTTTTCCCCAACCACGTCCCGTGAGGGGAGTTCCGGAATCTCTGGCCGCAAAAAGTCTGACCTTGCAATCACCAGTTACTATTTTCCCTCCCTTCGTATCACTGCGCGCACCGTCATCAGGTCTCCTTCAGCTGATGGAAAGGTGCATGCGGTGATACGAAGGGAGGGAAAATCGTGCTGGGTGATTGCGAGGTCGGACTTTTTTAAGGCCAAGAATTCGTGATGCAAATGGGTTACTCTTCTGTACGCAAATTGTTTTTTGGAGCCAAACTCTTTAACAGTGCGACCCCAGCAACTAGAGGGAACTACTTCCTGCAATACCAAAACCCGGCACTGCTGATGGTGAGGATCTCATACAACCATCAGATTTTGAGCCGCTGTGAGACTGATGGCAGTGAGACTGTGGAGGAACACCTAATCTGAGGGGTAATCCCATGAGTTTGGACATGGGCAGGAACAGTAAGGAACCCATTTATTTACTTTTAGACACAATGTTTGATGGAAAGTGAGAGTGAAGGTCTCTCAGAGGGTCCAGACTTGCTTAGAAGGTTAAAGGTAGAAAGGGTGTTTTAGAGTTTAGAGGCAAGCGTGCTGCTTCAGGGTGGGGAAGAAGTTTTTATCAGTGAAAGTCCTCACAAAGATAGCCACACGTGTGTGTGTGTGTGTGTGTTTGTGTGCGCCTTCACTCCTTGCGCTTCTCCCTCCTTGTATTTATTTCATTTTGTCCCCTCTGCTGTGGCTCCTCCCCCTCCCAGCCAGCGAGAGTGATGTCCGGGCTTCCCATTGGCTCTCGGGGAGGCTAAGCCCCGCCCAGCCCTCCTCTCACTCTCACTCTCTCTCTCTGCCTGAAAGGGAGGGAGGGAGAGGGGAAAGTGGAGAGGCAGGCAGGCAGACGTGTTGCAACAGATGGCTTTACCAGTGGCGGCTCAGCGGCGGCGGCGGCACTGAGGAACTCTGGGACGCCGCTAGACTCTGAGAGACAGAGGGAGCAAAGAGGAGGGAGGGAGGGAGGGAGGGGTGAGGAGAGCTGGAACCGAGCAAGAAAAAAATAGCAGGAGTGAGACTCTCGCCGCCGCTGCAGCCTCCCCCGTCGTCTCTGTACACACGCAGGAAGAACAAGTCAGCCTGAGCAGAAGTTTTTGGATTTGCAGCAACAGTTGGTGAGAGAGGAGATGAGTCCGATCTGAGGCTTCATCTTCCTCCTCCTCCTCCTCCTCCTCTTCCTCCTCCTTCTTCCTCGGGGTCAAAGAGGAGAACACCTGCCAACAGTCAGGAGGTCCAGAGGGAGGAGACCCGGCAGCAGCAGCAGCAGCAGCAGCAGCAGCAGAAGCAAGAGGTAACAGGACTGTTTCAACTCCTCATTTCCTTCTACTTCTTCTTCTGTGGTGGTGCTGCCACCACCAGTCGTCTTTTATGGGCAGGTTTGCAAAGAGTACTCAGTTCTGCTCCATTTCACTGCGTGTCAGAGTCTGCGGTCAGAGCTGTTAGTCAGAGCAGCTTTGTTTCTGCGTGTGTGTATGTGTGTGTGTTGCTCCACTTTCCTGCTGATGTGGTCCTCGTATTAGTTTTGAGGCCATGTTGTACTTACACTTGTCACACTTGTTTGCAGCAGTGTGCCTTTTGCATGCTGCTTTAAGTGTGTGTGTGTGTATGTGTATGTGTTTATTGCTTCCTGCTTTCTGAACACGTGGGAGTGTGTTTCAGCTGCGCAACACTGAGGTCAGTCAGGAGAGCGAGGGAGGAGAGAGGAAAGAAAGAGAGAGAGAAGGGGGGGGGATGAATGGAAGGAAGGAAGGAAGGGAGGAATGCTGATCCACCTAATTTTTTTATTGCAATAATATTTTTATTTTTGCGAGACACTTTTTTTGCTAAGTAACAAACCGCCTCTGGGAGGATAAACACGGAAAAACGGGCGGTAAAAAGAAGTTAACAAAACAGAAAAGGTGCAGACATGTGATGGATGGAGGCTGCTTGCTCTCGGCAGGCGGCCGTGG
Source organism: Mullus surmuletus (assembly GCA_903171835.1). Classification (NCBI taxonomy): domain Eukaryota; kingdom Metazoa; phylum Chordata; class Actinopteri; order Syngnathiformes; family Mullidae; genus Mullus; species Mullus surmuletus. The sequence continues at coordinate 67,659 of CAESWR010000648.1, read as the reverse complement.
AGGGGGCAAAGGTCAAGTGGGCGGTGCCAGAGTGAAGCCAGAGGAAGTACAGATGCAGTCGGGGCCCACGCCGCCTCGCCTCATTTTACGGCAAATCAGCGCCGCTCTCCGCCATCGGTCAGGGTGTGATTGATGGAATCATGGAATGTTAGCAGGCGATGAGGTGGAAAAACATGGAATTCTGCTTCATGTGCTCCTCACTGGTTTGATGCAGACTGGACCTGTCTTTGGGAGGTGGAGAAACATCAAACCCTGGTTATTTTTTCAGGAAGACACGCCAGTCCAGGCTAGAAACACAACTTAAAGTGATATTTCGGATTGTTTGACATCAAGTTATGGGAGATCCTCACCATCGGTGTAGTTCATGAGCAGGGCCTTTTCCTCCACTGCGTCCCGTGAGTGGAGTTCCCGCCCAGTTTTGGTGTTGCAGAAAGTATTTTGGATACGGATAAAGCCTTTTTTCTCAAAAAACAATACGCATTCAAAATAGTAATCCATTTGCATCACGAATTCAGACAGGCAGAACTACTTTCTCAGACACCGAAACCAGGCCAGAACTCCACTCATGGGACGCAGGGACGAACTATCCCTTTAACAAAGAGAGAGAAAAAAACTGAGGAGGACCATCACAGACCAACACAGCATCTCCTTGTCTCCCTGCGCCAAACGGCTGCTGCTAACCTGCTAACGTTAGCGCGGTGGTCGGCGTTCAGGTGGAGGCAGAGTGCAGCTCATTTGAAATGCAAGTCGTTTTGAAACATTCTCCGGCCTTACGCTGCCATGGCGACGCCGCTCCATATTAATGTTACTGTGACGCTTCCCGCTCGACCCGCTCCCATTGGCCGTTTAGCTGCTGTCAATCACTGCGGCTTTCAGACTGCAGAATGCCTACGTGTGTGTCTGTGTGTGTGTGTGTGTGCGCATGTGTGTATGGCGGTCAGTATTAGCAAGAACTGGTTTCCTCTATGGACAGAAGCAATTACAATCTGGTCACTTGGTTCCCACCATTTATCACACACACACACACACGCACACACACACGCGCACACACATGTGCACACTGTGATGGCTACTTTGCTGCCACAGGAATGTAAACATTCACTGACCCTGACTCTTCAAATATTAACACAGTATTAACACACACAGACACACACACCTCATAAACACCCCGCTGATGTCAAAACCTGATTTTGATTTAAAGAAAAAGCAATAAATGGATCCATATTGTTTATCCTTCCATCACTTCACTTTCCCACTCAAAAAAAAAAAAAGCCAAGAATGACTCCTGAGAGTGTGTGTTTCCACTCTAAACACGTCGTGGTCAGACAGTTTTGTTCTATTAACACGATAATTTATAGGAAGATTTGTTGAAATTTGTGTAGCATCATGTTTTTCTTTCACTTAAATGAGTACTCTGTGTACTCTGTGTACACACCGGACTTGGAACTACAAGCTGCTTGCGTTTTATGTAACTTAAAACTTCCAGTAAAATGTTTGCATAATCTGTGACATTAATGTAAGCCGGATGTTTAAAGCAGAGCTTGTCTCGCTCAGGAGGACTTCAGCAGGATGTTTGTGACTTTCGACTCTGACACCAGACGACTTTCTCTTGTGAGAAGTCTTGGGTTTGCGGTGAACGGAGACAATTGTGGCCCCGAGCGCAACAGGTGGTTTGTGCAGAAACGCAGAGAGGCGGCAGAAGAAATATTTGTATATTCAAAGATTCGGATTTAGTTTTCTTTTTTTGTAGCCACAAACATATTGGAGACATCTGTAATTCAAACCTCAGTAGTCATGTCTTCTTCAGTATTGTGTGTGTGTGTTGTACTGTTGTCTGTGGGTGTGTCTTCATGTGTAGTTCCTGTTCAGTGTTTGTCTTGTTCAGCGGTTGTTGTATGTTTTTCCACTACCTATACACTGTATGATGGGTTCTATCTGTACAGTTGTGTATGTTTTAGAGGTATTTGAGTTTTTTGATAGTATCGGCATCGTCCCGCCCGCTCGGTTCTGCTTCTCTTACTTTCGTTTCTTCAAACTTTATTTCTGATTTCGGCAATGACTGAGATGGCGCTTATTACTGTTGCGGACTTGATGTACAAGTCCCAGAAAGGGCTGAAAAACACACAATCACACGCCGTATTGCCGCCGCCCACCCCCCCAGACTCCACCCGACACACAGCCACAAAGCACGCACCCGCACACACGCACACACACACAGTAGCAGGACAACATTGTACTGTATTCTGTTACATTAGTATTTAGTCGGTTGAGATTTGAGTTCAATAAATGTTCCATTTTTGGTTAAAGTGAGACTTGTGTATCCTTCATTATCATCGTGATATTTTTATCATGTGAATTGTGGAGAAAAGGCAATATTGGCTCCAAATATCAGCAAAAAAAATAGAGCAGTACATATCTGTCATTGGTTGAGGCTGATGGCTAAAAACATTATCGGCATCGGCCATAAAAAATCTGTATCGGTCGACCTCTAATGTGTTTCCTTCAGGTGTACTACTGCCGGATTTTGTAGTACTAGTACAATATGCAAGTAGTACCTTTACATGCAGTACCTGTAATAAAGCTTTGTATAGTCTGTGTAACGCAGCATGTTTGTAGTACAGTAATACAGTGTATTTGGCACTTTGTACATGTGCAGTATATGTAATAGAGTCGTAGCACCTGTACGTGCACAGTGTAGTGAGAGTAGCTGTAGAGTATGTTTACAATACCTTCTCAGTGTATTTGCAGTACCTGTAGAGTGTGCTTGCAGTACTTACACAGTGCATGTAACAGCAGTGTTTTCAGTTCCATTGTGTATTTTCAGTACCGGTTCAATATGCTTGTAGTGCACATACAGTAGCAGTACTATCTTTGCAGTACCAGTATGTTTAACCCAGTACCTGTACAGTGTGTGTAGCAGCAGTACAGTGTGCGCCGGCGGCAGTGAGCCCCGATGATGTCACCACTGCTTGATGCCGCCTGTGAACCGTGCTGACCTTTGACCCGGGGACCTTTTGTTCCCTCTGGCTCTCTGACTGTATTTCCAGTGTTGTTGTACTGTCTCTTCACATCCCGTCACACGAGCTCACGCTGGCGCCGCCACCGCCGCTCTGATATCATGAAGCCCAAAAAAATCATGAGCGAAAAGTGACAGGTGATCGCTGTCGTCAGTTGCCCACGGCAACGCGGCAAAACGTGACTTGAACTTTTCGCACTTGCGTTTGAGTGGGTTTGGCTTTAATGTGGATTCGGATGAACCTTAGATCACATCTGAGAACATGAATTATTGATGTTAAGATGAGCCAAATCACAGCCGAGCGAGTCTCTGAGGAGCGGAGCAGCTGCAGCTCCGCCTCTCAGGAACTGGTGAAACCACGCCACTTCTCCAAAAATGCAGCGATGTCGGCCAATGACACGTTGTATGTGTGTGTGGTCACGCCGACGTTAGCTTCCAGCCGCCCGAACGCGACGCATTTCCTCTTTTCTTCCCCTTGCTGTAAGTCTGATATCTAGCATTAGAGTCGAAAACACACGACCTGCTGAGCACACATACTGACACACAGACAGTGACTACGTTTACATGCAGTCAGTATTGGGGTTAAGGTCCATATTCCGGTTTCTGAAGTATTTGGGAATAACCCGTTCCCATGCGTGAGCAAACAGTGTTATTCCTGTATATATGGTCATTGGCTACATTTACATGCAGTCCAATAACCTGCTTCTAACCGGAATATTAGCAATAACACAGTTGTGTAAACAGCTAAAACTCGATTGAATAATAGGCTCATATTCCGGTTTTTAAAAACCGGAATATTCCCCCTGAGTTACTCCTTTTCTAAGCCTAATATTTGATCATGTATACGCCGATCAGGATATCCTCATCAAAAGGAACATGAATTTGTGTTCTGGGCGTGTTCTATTGGCAAGGAATCTTGGTCTTTGGAGTCCAGGAATATATTTACCCACAGTTCACCTGGGTGGGGGAGTGGGGGGGGGGGGGGGGGGGGATGCCTTCCGAATGGCATCCCAATCCTTTGACATTTGATAAGGAGGAATCCGCAGGAAGAGGCGACGCCTGCTTCCTTGGCACAGAAGAAATATGCGTTTGCTACGTCCGAACCCTCAAACCGCCCGAGTGTCCTCACAAAGACACAAATCCGACACACACACACTCTACTGTAACCCCCCCCCACCACCACCACCTCCTCTCTTGCTCTCTCTCTCTCCGCCTTCACTTTTTGTCACTTTGGCTTTTCCTCACATGATCGCTCTTTCCCTTTTGTTCCGCAATTCCTCGGCTAACGCTGATTGATGTGGAAAGCCGGTCAGTCCGGAGTGTGTGAGTGTGCGCAGGGGTGTGTGTGTGCGCGAGTGTGGGGTCGGCGGGGTCACATGTAGAGATGCAAAGAACAGCGGGGAGGCTTCTTTCTTCTGTACAAAGACACATTTCTCACACACACTCTACACACACACATACACTCCGACTGACTGAAGGGTGTGCCAGTGTGTGCTGGCTGCTACTTACTGACGATTCTTTTTGCATAATCCTGAAGTAAAACATTTTTGAATCTAAACAAAGTCTGAAGAACTGATGAGAAGAAGCTCAGGTTGGTGTGAGGACAGTACACACACACACACACACACACCTCCAGGAACAAACTGGAGGTTGTTACGTCCTCAGCAGCTGCTTCTCATCAGCCCGTCTGTTGCATCAAACCTCCAGTGATGCCGCTGACGTCAGCCTGCGCGATTAAATCTTCTCAGGAGAAAAACGTGAAGAATATTCAAGCATGTTTACTCTCCGGGGTCACACACACACACACACACACACACAGGGCGCATTAACTTTAAATTTGCGGGTTGCCGGAACGACACAAAAACGTTTTTTTTCTTCCAAGAATGTCACAATCCTGCTCTGAGCCGTTGAAGAGCAATAAAGGGATGATGTAAAAGGATGTACGGTCACTGCGTTCATCGCTGTCCATAAATCCGCGGCTGAAACGTGCGCGTGCGTTTCCCCCAGAGGGTGCGACACTTTATCTACTTACCACAGACGCGACTCCGCCTCGAGTTTTTTTCCATCGTTATTCTTCCTGGTGAGTTCAGAACCTTTACAAAAAAAAAAAAAAAACGGCAGCATCGCTCCGTGCGACCTTTTGCCCTCTCTTCAGACCTTCAGGGGACGAGCCGCCTTCATTTTAATTACGGTTCGACCTTTAGCTCCCGATGCCGCGCTGCACCGCTGGGATGTTGTCGGTAAGCCGTGCGTGCAGTGCGCGGCATGACCTCCAGGGGGCGGCCAGCAGCGCTTCCTCCTTCGCGGCGCCTCATAAATCAGTGTGCGAATCTGCCGCGATTTAATTGTCCTTCTCACTTTGTTTCAAATGGACAGAAGGTCAACGGGCTGCTGTGATTGGCCGCTCGCTCTCCTTGTGCTGTTATGTGATAAAGCTGTTGCTGTCTGCCCCCCCCATCACTACCACCAGCAGCCCTGGTTCTCCCTCGCTAGAGAAGAATTGATGAAATTGGTAATTGTTATAGACCGCAGCCGACCTTCAGCGCGACTGGGGGGGGAGCAGCGTGAGTGGGGGGAGGTGGGGGGGGGGGGGCTTGCATGCCGTAGCAGGTAGTGGTTAAGGGAGCAGGCATTCTCAATGATAGATAAATTCAGTGAACACAAATTCAATGTCTCAAAATGTTGTTCAGAAAAATTCTATTTTAAAAAACATGCAAAAAACTTGTTGACAACATCCAGGTAACCAGGGAGACGCAATTGATGATTCAATCTTCCAGGGTCGGTGTCACATGACCAGTGGAGCATAACTTGATTGGCTGGACGTAGGATAATTGAGACTTGAACTTTTTTAGTCCAATTTTTTTTTTTTTGAAGCCAAATTTGTTGATGTTGAATTTTTTTTACACTAAAATTTTAGAAATTTTGATTTTGAACATTTAATTTTTGTGACATAGCATTTTTTAAATTTATTTTATCATTGAGAAAAAAATAAATACATTAAAAATCCGCTTCAGACAACTACATTCGAACTCAGATGGCACAGATATACTTCCATCGAAGCTTTTTCTATTCAGCAGTCCAAATGGCCGTGAAGCGGCTTCCTCTTCCCCTCTGGATTGATGCTTTTCTCCGCCTCTGTCAGCCGCTCTGGCAGATGATCCGATGGCTTTTGGACCCCGACGGTTTCAGTGTGATGCAAACCTGCGTCAGCGTCACATCGACCCTCTCCTGGATACGATATTGACCCTCGGCGTTGACACACTGTTTCCTGTTTACAGCCAAACACACACACAAACACACACACATGTGATCACCATCTGTGTGTCCAACTTCTGTGCAGAGATTGTAAATGATTTAATTTTCAAATGCGAAACGTTGTGAAT
>CAESWR010000647.1:1034499-1052356 GCA_903171835.1 Mullus surmuletus | reverse complement strand
TGTGTGTGTGTGTGTGTGTGTGGTTGTGCTGTGCAGCAATGGAGCTGGTGGGTGGTTGTAGCAGCAGATTTGAGTTTTAGTTACGCAGATATTTCTGAGAGGCTGCTCTGGAGGGGGGGTGTAAGGTCGCGGAGTGGGAAGAACCTCAGTGGGAGGAGCAGAGGTTGTCTGAATGGTGGTCTGAAGACCGCCGATGGTTTAGAAGTTTGGTAGCAGAACAGGCGATTATAATTTCGTTAAGAGGTAATGCAATAATCTGCTATTTTTTCTGATAACAGCAGGGTCCAGTGAAAGGAGCTGGTCACCTTGCCAGCGGTTCCTTCCTTTGCTCATTTTTCAGCCAATCTGCCATCAAACATTGGTGCTGTCTTTCAATATCGGCACGGTCTGACGAGTGCATTTTCCGAGGCCAAATCATCAGCACAACCCATTACAAGTCAAATTGTTTCTCACCAGCGAAATGTTTCCGTTGTGAGCGAAAATCTGAGCCGCGGCTGTTTCACAACAATAAGAGGAGATTGAATAAAAAGGAGATGACGACTTCATCGTATAAATCACTGCACCAGCAAAAAAGAAAGTTACATTATCTTAACTCGGTGTGCAGCCAGAGATGCCAGACACATCCCTTATCCTGTAATCATATTAAAAGCCAGCTAATATCATTGCAGCTGTCGACCGGAAGCAAAAGGAAATTTGGGAGAGCTCACAAATGGCTGAGGGAGATTGAACAGCAGATATGCAGGATGACATCAAAGAGATACACAGCGTTACTTCTGGTCAAAGCCTTTCAGTTTGAAACCAGAAAAAAATGTCTCCAGGGCGTTAATAAACAGTTGGAATCGACTTCCTCCCCACCGAGGTTCTTCCCGCCGGCCCCCCAGAACAGCAGGACCCGAGAATACGTTTAACTGAAGCTCCAATGTGCCTTTTTAGCACTGAGGTGTAATTGCATCTGTGTGTGTGTGTGTGAGTGTGTATACGCGCGAGAGGCTCCATGCGTGCGCTGGTGTGTATTGTTGTTTTACAATACACACAAAAAATACGTGGGTCGGAGACGACAGAGCAATTACTGTGTAATTAACAAAAGAATACCCTGCCACCCTCACGTTTACAAAAAAATGTAAATACCTGTTGCCAATATGGACATTGCTCTTCTCAATATTACATATATTGTTACTACAATATGATTATTATTAGTATAATTATTGTCATTAAAAGGATTAATTGTTGCCATCACTCTCATTATTATAAATGGTGTTGTCATTTATAGCTATGGGTAATAAAAAAAAAAAGTTCTGTATTCAAGGGAGAGTCTTGTGTACGATAACAACAAAAAAAAGCTTAATCTATTATCAGAAGTCTTAAATCGCTGCTACGGTGGAGAAGGAGCGGAAGAGAAGCAAACTGACACTAACTCTGGGAAGACTTTTTTTTTCTTTTGTCTCTGGGATCAATGATCGACGCTCCCTGTGTTGGAGTGAGAGATCAAAAGAGGGAAGTCGAAGACACGAACCCAACGAGAGATCCGCAACCCACGTGCTTTTATCCCGCTCTGAACTCTTCGCTCTGCCAGAGGAGGAAACACGGCATGGAGATCCAAACCGATACAGACTCTCCACCCTTTGTATTCTACTCTATAATGTAGCAAAAACACACGCACACACACACACACACACACAAAACAAAATCCACCCCTCGTTCTCTACTCTCCCCACAACCACATCCTCTGTCATCTTTCTCGTGTTTCTCACCGAACACCAAGGTTTTTAATCAGACGGGTTTGATACAGCGAGCTTTTCTGTCTCTCAGCTTCATCATTGAGTTCTCCTCTTTTATACATGTCGGATTCAGTGCCAAGACAGCATAACTGTACATAGGAGCGTTGTTTCTTCTTTTGTTTTCGTTCTGTTTGTCTGTTTTTAAAAGGAATCGGGCCGGAGCGTTATAGCAATAGTGATGCCATAAGATGTTTCATGATGCCACCAGTAGATACACAAGATGCATGACGACGCCACGGTCAGTCAGAGAGTGTGTCGGACGGCGTCGGAGGGCGCTGCACAGTGTAGATCACGACTCGGTTTGTTTGTGTTGTGCTTCTCTTCTTCTTTTTTTTTTTGTACATACAAGTTTATTTATGGATATGTTTTATGGATCTAGATGTGTGGAAGGAGCACGTCTGATAGCCCCCCGAAGCCCAGAGAGATGGCACACTGTGACGTGGTTTACCCCAACACAGAATGTAACACTGTCAACGTTGTCAAAACATTTTCTAATGGCTAATATTATTACTATTAATATGATTATTATAAAGCTATTTTAGCGAGTTAAATGAGGCTGCTGTGTCTCCGTTGTCTTTTTTGTGTTGCTTTCTCTGACTCCCGTGGATGGTCTCAGCATTCTGCATTCATTGGGGGAAAGTTTGCTCGAATGTGTTTTTGCCCCGGGAGGTTAAAAATGTTGCAAAAATATAAACTCCTCAGTCGATAATTTCTCCCCTTAAATAATACCAATTGATGTTGTATTTTATACCGTGGGAAAGCCTATTAGTCACCTTTACAATGAGGTACAACTTGTAGGGATCATACATTCGTGGACTAAGCAGCACAGCTAAACGTGTGGGTAACGCAGCCCAAAAATGTGTCAAAAACCCTCAAAGAAAGTTCTGAATTATTATTTCAGTCAATAATTTCTCCCCTTTGATAATATATGTTGGTGTCATATTTAATACTGTTGGAAAGCCTGATTAGTCACCTTTACAATGAGGTATAGCTTTTAAGGATCATGCATTCATGGAATGAGCAACACAACTAAACGTGTGGGTCACCCCAAAAAGTGTACGAAAATCATAGACCTGTGACTGGCACACACACTGGCAGCACTTGGAACTCAAAACAAGAGAATATTGCAGCTGATTTCGGGTTTCTCTTTGTTTTTTTCTTTACAAAAGGTGAAAAAAGTTTTAAAATTGAATTGGGGGGAAACAGTACATCAATAACATCATAACGAGTGCTACATGGACCCCAGTCTCCCCAGATTGTGGATGTGACGCACTCATCCCGAGTAATCTTCTCTCCTTCTGAACACAAGCAGCGGCCAAATTACATGTTCAACCTGATTATGGTACCAATTTAAAAGAAAAAGAAATAAAAACAACATTGAGGTACTTTTATTTTGAAAGATTTACAACCACTTGAAAACAAAAACGCATCTTATTTTTCGGGGCTGACCTTCTATAGCCCGTCATTACCTCAAACCACCAACATTAAAGAGGTCAGAGAGCGATCTCCCTGTGACAATTTACATTTTAAATCATAATTGATGGTTCTGACTGTAGGAATTTGCAATTCAAACGCACCAAACACACACCACAGACACCTGTGAGAGAAGGTTAAGATATTCTACACAGATGGCATTCTGAGTCACACGCAGTGTCACCTTGGGCATCCTTTACCAGTCAGTCTGTGATCCGGACTGACATAATGAGGCGGTATTTTGGCTTTTCTCTCTTCAGACTGTAGTAATGGTCAAGAATTGCACCCACCAATATTGCGTTCTGCAGCTAAATATAAAATGTCCAGGTGCAAAAGTGGCAATTTATTTTTGCTTCTGTGGTTTGGTCCGTACACACATTTGCAATTGTATGCAGATTTTTTTTCTTTTTCTTTTTTCTTTTTTGTAATTGGAAAGAAGTAAACAGTTTATTTCACACAGAACACAACACTATTTGCAAATGCTACTTCACACTTCCCATGTAAAGAACGTGCCAATGTGTGAACAGCACAGTCCAAACTTCCTGGACAGCACTGTCAGTGCTCAGTAACACCTCCTTTGGAAGCTCACAACTGTGTGTTGAAACAGGCTTTTTAAGTGAGACTTTCACCCATCTTTTCTTCCATACAGGGTTTTTGTTCTTGTTTTTAGGAAATAAAATCACTTGACGAAAAAGCACCAAAAAAAAACATGATTTGGGTTTCAAAATGCTTTTCCTGGCATCAGCACCATTGTAGACGAGCTCTCTGTATAGCTTTCTGATTAAAAAAGTGCTACAAAGGACTTTTCCTATTAGCAGGCAGGCTGTTATGGACTAATTTGAATACCTCTTTGAAAATTCTTTATTCACTATTTATTCAGATTATTTAAATCAGTGTTTTGTTAGTCATTTTGGACCTTTCTGTGATTGCCTTATTATTTGCACATGAACTGCACAGCATTTAAACTGTGTCATCAACGTGTTCATCAACTTCAAGGCATTTTGAAATGCAGTCACTGAGGGAAAGGTAAAATACAAGCACAATCTGATTTCTTTGACTGAGTGCAAACAGTGAGAAAGGATTCACCCGCACCTGCGCTTTAAACATCTCATCGAGACCAGAAATTCTTAAGCCCTGATTCATGCTTTGAGAGCATAATTGTGTCTGAGTACAAGGTAGCAAAGAATAAGATGTTCTTGGAGTGATGAGACTTGAAGGCCTCTGAATCTGTAGTCAGACACACGGGAGATAAGCTTACCTCTTCACTGCACTTAACAGCATTCAAAAATAAACACAGAAACATGGATCTTGAATAAAAACGTCTGCAGCTCGGCATGTAACAGCGCAGTTCTAATAAAAGTCTGACCTTGGTCGGAAATCAAGTCATTTATTAAAACATTTAATTCAGTAAAAAAATAAAGGCTGCTTTGTACACAAATTGCTTATTTTCAAACAACTCATTCAAAAGTGACAATTTGATTCCAGGTGACATTCATTAGCATTCAGTCATTACACATAAGCAGAATTAAGAGATAACGAGACATGAAACCTTCAGTCCTCAGGGCAACAAAGGACTCATTCAAAGTGGAGTTCTAGTCTTTCACTTACGCATTAATATTCAGTCTTTAAACAAACTTTGATCCATAAACAATAGTGCATCATTTTCCTTCCCATCAATCAAAAGTGATAAAAACCTGAGTTTCTTCAAGTCTAAACATTTTGAGGGTCACTCGATGCCATCGAGTCTTAGCGTCCAGGCTTGACCTGGTGTGTAGGGCAGCTCCGGCAGAAGAACAATAAGGCCAGCGCTGGGTTGGACTGGGGACCAGGGTAAGGGCTTTGGGTACCCCAACAAAGTCACCTAACAAAGGGACAGCATTCATAACAGGTCTAAAACTGTACAAATTCTTCCATGCTTCAACTTGTTTTCAACATGTTTTTTCCATGTGCAAAGGAAAAAAACTGTTCTTTACCTTGGTGGTTGCTGATGTTTTGGGTTCCAACAGTTGCACAGTGGGCTTGAGGGGTTTGCGTGTGATAATGGCATAAACACTGGCCCCTTTGGATGTGTACCTGAAAGGGAAATAGACTACATTATCAGAAATCTGCACATGAATCGGATAGTAAAGCATCACAGAGGTCATAAACAAGGAGACCACTTAGACCGACCCTCAGGATTTGACTCTCTGCTTCTTACCATATCGGAATAGTAGTGTTCTCCATCTGAACCCTCCAGGGTTTCGAAGCGTAGATGGCCTCTCCATTGGTCTCTAACCAAGCACCAACTCCCCTGAGCCTCTCCTCGAACACAGGGGGGATCATTCCATCAGGCGTGGGACCCACGTTGAGAAGGTAGTTACCACCCAGAGCCACTGTGAGAACCAGATCCTAGAACAGGGGTGTTAGAGAGGAACAAATGCAATTTTGCCTCAATATCACCCACTCGTAGCTTCTTCAATCCCATTGAAGTGTCATCGTGGTACACTAGAGCCGTGAGAAGCCAAAGCGGCAAGTGCAGAAAGTGTCTGAACTCCTCACCTCGATGATGGAGGGCAGGTCCATCAGCTCACTCATTTTCATGTTCCGACGGTAGCCCCAGGACAATGTGTCCACCGAGGTGCATTTCTCCCATTTGTGTTTGGGCAGCTGGCCTGGAGTGTACTTGTCTTCGCAGTTATAGTAACCTCCATGTTTGCACGCACAGCCGGCCCCCCATCTGTCATTGGTCACAACGGTATCCTAAAACAAGCAGGACCCGGTTAGCGCCTTGCCAAAGTGTTTGCTAATTGAACGGGCTCCAAATCTGCCCCGTCTCTGCACAGTCTGGTGTTGCGTCGCAGTCATTTCGATGCTCACTTTAACTGGGCTGTCGTTGTAGAGCCAGGCCAGGAACTCGGTCGAGTTCCAGTAGGTGTCAGGTGCTTCCCAGTCCCCGTCAGACCAGATCACCTCTGGTCTGTACCTGCAAAAAAACAGGAAGAGGAAATGTAAATCATGTTGCATTCATACAGGAACAATGACTTACTTGCCATTGTCCTTAAAAATGTACATAATATTCTTGCAAAAAAATGTAATCGCCACAAACCTTACAACCATGTTATAAAGCTCTGGTAATAGTTTATGCAGCACAAACTGCTGTGTTTGGAATCCATTCTTCTTGTCGGTCAAATAGAGAGGGTTGAACCACTCATAAAGGGAGTTGTAGAGTCCGTAGTGCAATGACCTAAAGAGATAACAAACAAGCTTTAAAGTTTATCACTTCATTCGATAAATGAAATAAAGTAATCAGAAGAAGATGCACGGCTTCATCAGCAACCAAGATGGCACCTCACAGTACTTAAACACATAATACCAATAATAATATAACACATTTTATTTCATGGTGCCTTTAAGGTCACCCAGGGTCACCTTACATATGAAAAACAGATTTTTTTTTTTTGTGACAAACATTCACTCTGCCCTGAACGCCGAGACATACCAGAATGTCTCATGAGAAAGTCCCACCTGTTCCTCACCGCCTCCCCCAGGTCTCCCACAAGGTCCCGGTGGGGACCAGTGTCAACGGAGTTCCAGTTCCACGATTGTGGAGACGCCCAGTTGGTGAATCCCTCATGGTGTTTGGCAGTCAGGACCACATATCTGTAACAAACACAGAACGCACGTGTAGCAATGCTGGTTTCTCACACATTGTCCATCATTGTTAAGCACTTATCATTCATTTCATGTTGTTACTTTTAGTCACATCACTGTTACTGCGAGTTCAGACCTTTTTCAGTGCAGTTGTTTCTGAGTGCGTGTAGAAGGTGCACAGATGTTACTAATTAAGTAGCAGCAGAGCCTTAATTAACTTGATTGGTAACACCTGTGCTCACTCTAAACAGCTGCACTGCAGAAGCTGAGACCATAGACTGAGGATGGGAACTTCTTTTTGCCTCCTTTATTCTATATAAAGTTAGATCTAGGTTGCAAAACGTCAACATCAGCCGAAGCTCCACTCACTTTGCGCCAGAAGCCTTAAAGATACCCGCCCACTCCTCCGGGTCGAAGAACTGAGCGTGGAACTGCGGCGCGAACTCCGGGTATCTGAAGCCGGGCGGGTAGTTCTTCACCATGAAGTCCACGCACTTCCGGTCCGGCGGCTGCTCGCCCTGCCAGTGCCACCAGAACCACTCGCTGCCGAAGGCGGGGACGGAGAAGACCCCCCAGTGGACGAAGACCCCCACCTTCGCCTCGTCGTACCAGGCCGGCAGCGGTCTGGCGTCCAGGCTGCTCCAGTCCGCGGTGTACCGGGCCGGGGCCGGGGCCGGGGCCGGGGGGCGTGAGGGGGGCGAGGAGGTCAACGCGCCCGCGAAGAGGGCAAAGGTCAGAGCCAAAGTTAGCATGGTTTTGTGTCCGTGCTGACGTCACACTGACTCCCGCTCGTCCAACTAAAGTGGACTGAGCGGCGATCGAGTGTTTTCTGTCCTGAGGATTGTTTTTGTCACGTGACCGATATCACATGAACGATCACGTGACTCTTCTTTTTTCTTTTTTCTTTTTTATCCAAAACTTTATTCAGTCCGGCCGTTTCGCACACACATAGTTGTGCTTTATTTAATTTAATTTAATTTAATTTATTTTTATTTATTTTTTACCTTTCTTGTCTTTTCTCACAGAAATGTTCACATCAAAATACGGCTTTTAGAAATACGAAAATAAAAATGATATTCATCACAATTATACATTGTTTAAACACCAATTCATAAAAGTCAGATAATGTAACGGATTGAGACGAGGTTCAAATACACCCATCCATTTTTTTTTTTTTTTTTGTAAGTTAAAGGGTTTTCTCTGACCACTGTTAGTTTCTGTAAGGAAGTGAGGAATTCCTCTTCCTCATTTTTATTGCTGATCTGTTGATTCTGGAATTCCCCTACTGTGGGACCAGCAAAGGAGTATCTTATCTGATCATGATGCATTACTTCCAGTACCAATTTAAAGGGATTTGAACCCAAAGTAATGGAAACATGGACATCAAATGTCCTCAAATATAGACGTGAATCTTAAACCCATGCACTGAAACCCTGTGTAAATGTACCTACTTTTAGTTGAATTATCTGCATCCTGATAAAAGTTCACACGACTACTGCTGTAAAATGTATTTATTTTTATTACAATCTATTATTTCACAGTAAACAGGCTAAGCATTTGTGACGACAACGAATGCACCGCTTTTCTCTTTGATTGTAACGAAGGACATGTATTTCCTCAATGGAAGTGATATTTAAAATAAAATTAAAAAAGATATAAACATTGGGACACTTATGACGGGCGATGCCGGGGCGTGTTTACACAACCTAAGGCATGTGCGGCTCCGCCATGCAGACGTAAAGCACATCACACCAAACACCAACACGTCCTCCATCCTCCATCTCCATCCTCCGGGAATCGAACCTCCATCCCTGCCTCTCATAGGGCGCCATCTTGCTGCGCAGCATCCGCGCCTCCATCGCAACAGTCCGGGTTGTCACCGTCGCCGCTGCGCACCGAGTCCGTGGATGCCTGTGCCGGGCAGGACGGGCTCTCCCTCGGGGGCTCCGTCCCCGGCCCCTGGGGGTCCCGGCGGGGGGCCCGGCGGCTGTAGCCCAGCCGCTTGAGGATCCGCCGGGTGGTGGTGAGCGAGATGGGGGTCTCCACGCTGCAGTTGTACAGCGCCTGGATCTCGGTGCTGGTGGCCTGGCTGTTCGCCTCCACCACCCTCTCCATCCTCCGCTCGCCGTTCTCGTCCACCAGCCGCTTCCTCCCGCAGGAGCCGCGCTCGCTGGAGGTCTTCTGCTTCTCGCACCATTCCCGGTAGACCCGCGACACGGCGGTCTTGGAGAAGCCCAGCCGGCTGACGGTCTCCGAGATGCTGCAGCCGGCGCTGCGGGCGCCCACGATCATCCCCCGCTCGAACTCGCTCAGGTCCCGCGACTTCCCCATGTGTCAGCAGCGGCGGGGAGCGCCGCGGATGCTCGGTGTCGGAGAGGAGCGGCGATCCAGCTGTTTTCCGCTGGAAACCAGGCTGAAGCCCGAGTCGTAAATCATCCCTCTTCTTCTATCGTGGGCCTGTTTGGCACATTAGACTCGGTGTAGGCTTATTGTCGCCCTCCTCAGTTAGCCTGGTAATTTCTTCCACATCAGTTATGCACACGTTGGTGCGAACAGAAATGAGTGGATCCCATGGTGATCGAAACACTCCAGATGTTTCATCAGCATGCACAGAGTCTGTGTCTGTGGCATTCTGAATATGCAACATAGTCTCTTAAAGTAAAAGTAAGTTATGTGTTTGTCTCCCTCCCTCTTAAGATACACCGATTCACATTTTTCATTTGTCACTAATTCTTCCATTTCAAACAGCATTGTACACCAATGTCATTTTCATTGGACTTCCAAAACCTCCACACTGAAAAAGGCTTGTGAAAACACACCATGTAAAACATGACTCCACATGTCAAACCTCTCCATTTATTTAAAACAAAAAACATTCTTTGTAAAAACAGATTTCCTCTAAAGAACCCTGAGATGTATAATGCAAAGCAGCAAACGCCTCATAACCCTCTTATGGCTGTTTTTCTGTCCTCTTTGGTCATTAAAATGCACAGAATAATTTTTTGCCCCACATTTAAAATCACACTTATAATTGTTCTCATAAAACACACACACACACACACACCCAATGGTACAGACTTGGTTTCAAACTACAAATCAGTGCAACAAACTTAAACCTAAATCTAACTTGCTCTGCCTCTCTGGCGTTATGCCACTCCGTCCAATTTCAGTGTCCAGGCGTTGCCGGGTGCTACAGGCCTAGACGGTAACATGACAACCAACCCAGATTGTTGAGTCACTGGCGCCCACTTCAGAGGTACAGTGGGGTAGTCCAGAATTGTCACCTGTGGATACAAAAGATAGTTGTATTAAGATAACAAAGTATAGTGTAGTTCAACAACGAAGGGAATAAAACTTGCCTGCGTTGCATCAGATATCTTGGGTTCGTTAAGCTGAAGGGTGTTTGTGGAAGGCCAGTCGAGGAAAATGGCGTACACTGAACTGTTCCTGGCAGTGAACCTAAAATAGGTGCAGATGGTGGTAAGAAGCAAACAAGTACGGCATATCAACGGGATTTCTTGACCTGGAATTCCGGTCTCACCAAACTTGCACTGTGCTGTTCTCAAGGTTGGCCCTCCAGGGTTTGGACGCATAGATGGCCTCCCCATTGATGTTCAACCAGGCACCAAGACCCCTCAGCCTGTCCTCAAACACTGGCGCGATCATGCCATCAGACATCGGGCCGACGTTTAACAGATAGTTTCCGCCGAGAGCCACCACATAGACCATATCCTGGTGGAAAGAAAGAGGATTAAAGGTATTGTCACGTGTCAAACATTATGCAATGACCTCCTGTAACCTCTCACCTTAATTATGGCCGGCAGGGTCATGATATCACTGAGCTGCATGTTTCTCCTGTAGCCCCATGAGTGTCTGTCCATGGACATGCACTTCTCCCATTTGTGGTCCGGAAGCTTCCCCGGCGTGTACCTGTCGGCGCAGTTATAGTAGCCACCATGTTTGCAGTAGCAGCCCTTGCCCCACCTGTCATTGGTTACCACCTCATCCTGCACACAGGATGCCAAGTCAGCGATATGTTATGATGCGTTACTGTTTTTTTTTATTAAGAACTCATTGTTCATTGTGTCACTGCAAATGATTTTACCTTGATCGGGCTCTCATTGTAAAGCCAGGCCAGAAAGTGGGTGGAGTTCCAGTAGGTATCCGGGGCCTCCCAGTCCCCATCAGACCAGATCAGGTCTGGTTTGTACTTGGTGACGAGATTCACCAGCTCTGGAAGAGTCTTCCGAGCAACAAAATCTTGAGTCTTGTATCCGGAGGCCTGATCCGCCAAGAAAAGTGGGTTGTACCACTCGTACAGAGAGTGGTAAAGACCCAAACGCAGCGACCTGTTGAG
Organism: Mullus surmuletus; assembly: GCA_903171835.1. Lineage (NCBI taxonomy): Eukaryota > Metazoa > Chordata > Actinopteri > Syngnathiformes > Mullidae > Mullus > Mullus surmuletus. The sequence continues at coordinate 1,041,118 of CAESWR010000647.1, read as the reverse complement.
GAAGAAATTCCGCCTTTAATCCCTTTGACAGAAGTGCAGAGATGAATGCAAGCAACAACAAGTCAGTGAAGAGAAGATTACGATGGAATGAAAAACATTGTTTGCTCACTTCTTCCTCAGAGCTGCAGCCACTTCTCCCACCAGGTCCCGATGAGGGCCCACATCCACGGAGTTCCAGTTCCACGAGACCGGCGAGGGCCAGTTTGTGAAGCCTTCGTGGTGCTTTGAAGTGAACACCACGTACCTGCAAAAAAATGCATAATTCGGAGCAAAGAAATGGGTTGTCAGAAAGAGGAAATGCCAAATAGGATGTTAATAATGAAGTGGATTCTGAATTTCTGCTTTTCCGAATATTACAATTATCCACTGCTTGGTGTGGCTGATTCAGGAAGCAGAGAACAAAAGGGACCCACCCCGCAGTCAGGAAAACAACCCCTCACATGACAAACGGTCACACAGCAGGTTGGAGCACATATTTGGAGCTCCATGCAAATAACCTTTGATACAGGAAGAAGGCAAGAGCCGCACCTGGCTCCAGAGGCTTTAAAAATATCGGCCCACACATCGGCGTTGAAGAACTCTGCGCGGAATTGGGGGGCGAAATCCGTGTATTTGAAGCCCGGCGGGTAGAACCTGCGCATGAACTCCACCTCCGGCATGCGCCTCTTGGTCTTCCACCAGAACCAGAACCACTCGCTGAAGTAGGTCCCGAAGCTGGGCACCGAGAACACTCCCCAGTGCACGAAGATCCCCAGCTTGGCTTCGTCGTACCACTGCGGCAGCGGTCTGGCGTCCAGGCTGGTCCAGTCAGGCGTGTACTGCGCCGTGGTTCCGGGTGCGGTGATGGTGAGGAAGGACGCGCAGAGCACCGTGAACATGCATGTTGTGCACGCCCGGAGAGACATGATCCAACCTCGCAGCGGTCACAGCGGAGTGCAGTCCTCCACCCGGGTGTCTCAAAGTGACAGTCAATGCAACAGGTGGGTCCACTTCCCATTGGTCGGTGCGCCCTCATTATGCAGACAGGAGCGGGCAGGGCAGACGGGACACATCGCCCTCTGCTGGTAGAATGGCGGAAATACAAGAACACTGACAAAAGAACAACAAAACTTCCCAGCTTCATTACCTCAAATCTCACACAAGCATGCAAAATGGCAAACAAACATTTATTGCGACCATGTCGATGTTTTATTTCATTTTTTCTCATTGAGGTTAATTGAAAAAAATCAAATAAAAATGATTTTCATGAAGCCGTTTTCAGCCGTCAGTTCGTATATGCACATCACATACATAGACATTGGGTCTGGTTGTGCAAAGAGACATTCAAGACCACATTAGAGATTTAAAAGTATATTTTCATTCATACATGGCTCTGCAGTCACGTGGCCTTTGATGGACTTCGGTGGATGGTTTCTCTAGCATCTTTCCTGAAGAAGCGACCCACTGATTTCATTTGCTCCCACAGTCAAAAGTTTGAGATTTCCTGCTATTAACAGTTCATTATTTTGTTACAACAACGGAAAAGGTTTTCTTCCAGGGTGGGTTTCACATTCACAGCGTTTGATCTGCATCAGTACAGACAGCCAGCTGCCTTTCAAGCATCTGTTTCTCCACCAGGTCCTCAACACGGCCCACCTCTACCTCGTCCACGTCATCCATAAAACTGGACCAATCTGTGCCGCCGTCCGCGCACTCCACGGCCTCTGGCTGGCCGTTGGGGTGAGCGGGGTCAGAGTCCGAATGCGTGGTGGTCACACAGTTGCAGCTGTCGCAGATGCCAAAGCGCCGCAGTCCCGGGGAAACGTCAGAACCCGTGAAGGTTCGTCTGCAGCTCTTGCACGATACTGGCCAATTATGTCTGTGGACCTGTTGGAACAGCAGAGTATGAACCATTATAACAGAGTACTAAAATCACTCTGTGGGCAACTTTGGCGATTATTTACCTCATTTGAGTTATTTAAAATATGTTCGACTATAATAAAGTCATAGGATTCATTGATAAGGATCCAAGTCGTGCATTATGAACACTATTTATTTCTGTATCATTATTCGCAAATTCAATAAAGCCAAAACTCACATTTAGGGCGTGACTGCGGAGGTGCTCCTGCCTTGTGAACCTCTTGCCGCACATGGGACAGGGGAAGGGTCTCTCTCCTGTGTGGCAACGAATGTGCCTCTTCATGATTCCTTTCTGCTTGGCGGTGTATGGGCAAAACGGACACTTGTGGAGCTTAACTGGCACTACCAAGCCATCGCCTGCAGGGGGAGACAGAGACAAACAGTTGATCTCTCCATCACCAGCGCAGGACTGCATTAGTGCATCCCTAAATCTCAGTTTCAGAATGCACTAAATTCAAAATGTCATTGTCAATCTTATTTTATTATTGAATCCTACTCCACCTGTTTCCTCCCCGAGCCAGTCGGATTGGATCTCCATGATGGATGATCCCACAAACCCCAAACCCTCATCCATTCTGCCTCCTCCTGTGCTGCTGCCCATTCCTTGGGGATGGCGCTGTGCTACCTCCCCTCTGCCCAGTATATCCATCATCTGCCTGGAAGTGAAGGAAGAGCTGTAACCCAGCGGGGAGCGCTCACTGGTTGGGGAGGGACTCCGCAGAAGCCTGCCGTGATTATGGAGAGAGGACCCACGAAATGAGGCAAGGTCTTTGGTGTCCGGGGACTCCATAAGCTCCTCATCTGGGTCGTACTCTATCTTGGGGTTCACTAACTCTGGGGTCAAAACAGAGGATGAGGAGGATGAAAGGTCAGTCTGATCCATGTGCCCCTTCTGTCTCTCACTACCAGAGCTAAACTCCTTTCTCGAATGGTAATCACTGTCCATGTCTCTGCTCGTGCCCGGCGGTGTGGCGACAGGAATGGACGACGGCGTTCTTGCTGAGGTCACTGTATCCGGACCTCCACCCAAGCCGCTGTCCTCCTCTGCAACCTGCGAATGCGCCTCTGCAGGTCCTACACTCTCAGACTTCTCCTTGGCAAACGTGCCGCTATCTGCAGGACCAGTCCCCCTGTCCTGCATCTGAGTCGCTTTCTCCACACTGCTCTCCTTGTCCTTGCTGCAAATTTCCAACGACGAGCGAATGTATTCCTTACAAAAGCTCACCACATCAGTCATCTGCAAGTAGCTGGCAGCTGACATCACCTCAATGACATTATTTCTGCTCAGGGCCAGACGGCCGGAGTAAAGGAAGTCCAGAATGATCGAGAAGGCATCAGCTGTGACGATGTCCAGTGATGCTGTGCTGCAGCGCTGTTCATTATCCTGAAATGAGATCAAGAAAACAACTGACTGGTTCAAAGGTTTTACACAAAGCGTGCCTGACCTATCTGCCAATCCTCAAGTGCTACACTGAATAAAAACAGACACTCCTACCTGCAGATAGTGGACCAGTAGGGCACGAAAGTAGCCGCTACCAGCAAACAGCACATTGCGATGGGCCTTGAAGACGCGTCCTTCGACGAGGATGCTGCAGTCGCAGAAGAAGTCCCGCTTCCGCTGCTCACTGAGCTCAAAGAGCAGCTTGGGCAGGTAGCAAGGCACCTCCATGTTAGGACCTCAGGCTGTGAGAGAAGGCAGAGGAGATCCCTACATTCCAAGGGGAAAAGGTGTCAGTTGGATGACAAATTCAGGAGTTCACATCACTGCTTTCATTTAGTGCCACACAGTAAAACAAGTGGGACCAAAACAGCTGTTCTCCATTCACAGACACACTGTGCTGTGCAGCATCTCTGATGTGAGGATGAATCCCTCAGGAGTTGGTTTAACAAACATTAAGTACATTTACAGTTCACAGTCTGTGAGTACCAAACATGCTTAACAGCATATGATTGTACCATAACGTCACACAGCCCTCGTACCGTTTAATACATCCCTCATCTTACAAGCTAGCTTGTGTTGTTAGCATCGAGCGGCTAGCAGGTGGTAAGAAAACTACCTCCAAACTACGGTTAGCAACATCAAACAAAGCACGACGACTGACCGACATACGGAAACTCTTACAGCCGCCTCACCTCTTTATTTGCACCTCCTGAAAGTGAGAATCTTTAATCTCTGTCACAAATATAGAAAAAGCGCTCGGTTCTTTTGTCGCTGTCTGCATTAGCCGCTCACTTCCTGCTTCGTCACCAATGACGCGTTTTTTTTTAACCAATCAGAGTCCAGATGGAGACGCGGCCCGCTTGATGATGATGATGAGGATGATTAACACTTATTTACTGCACTGAAGTTGTTTATCAAATTGTGTTTGTGTGTAAATCTCGTCTTATAATGATAGGGAAGGAAATTATGATTAAAATAGAAATCAAAACAAATATATTCAGGCAAAAATAATTTTGTACTGACTTATAACGTTGTGATAGGATCTCTTAAAGCACAAATAATCATAGGCTATACACATTTGCAAATAATTCATATATTAATTATAAGTAACTTGTTTTTTCCACATCATCAATGTAATTTGATAAACCTGTTACATCGTCACATTGGTTGTGTGCAAAGGCCAAAACAGCTAAGTAAATTAGTACTGCATTACTAGTTCTGAGATGTGGACAATCTTACAAGTAAATTTAGATTAATCGATAATGATTAAAAAGTAGTTCTGTTGAGGGTGTGATTTTACAAACCTTTAATCCCATTAGGAATCTTTACGTGGAGGTAAGATGGACCCATCTGAAATATGCATGTTGTGTTTATTCAAGGACTTTGATGGAGGTGTTGTGTTTATTCAAGGACTTTGATGTAACTTATTGAGGCTGTATTCAAAGCCAATCAAGGCCAACAAAGCTGTGAAGTCTAGACTAGGTTCAAAGCCAGTTATTTTCCCTATCATCTATCAGCTACCATTGGATTATAACCTGACACTACTGACTCCACTGGCATGAATTGTCATAAGCTGACATGAAATGATCTATTCTAACCTTTCATCCTACCAACTCATCAAATTATAAGTTGAGATCTTTCTATCAGTAAATTCTACAAAGACAAGTCTACGTGTCCGAGTGATATTCCGAAGTTTCCAAGTGCGCTAATCCTTTCGGAGGATGAAGATCCGAACAATGCATAATAAAGTTCATCAGATGATGCATACCATTAAATTGTTCATAATAGGTGAAAGATGTTTTATCAGCTAAAATAAAAGTAGGCAATACAAAAAAATGATTACAGAATTGAGTGTTTTGTTTTCTCACCTCAATCCCTTGTCTCCTTTCCACCTCACTCATTATTACAGTGATGATGTTGTGGCAAATGCACCCCTCCAGCCTCCCCGCCCCCCTCCTCATACAAAGTCCAGCATGCCGCTGCACAACCGCAGGCTGCTGGCGCCTGCCCGCATTGTCTGCTCAAGAATACTTGTTTATTTGTCTTCAATTTTAGAGAAAAAATAGTTCCCTTTTTATTTTTGGACAGGGCGAGAGTAAACAAGTAGTTCCTTCAGCGCGGCACCACACCCTCGCTGCACAATCCACAGTTCTTAGAAGTGTTTTTTACACTGATGGGTGCAGACCAGGCAACTTATTTGTTTCAGATATTTTCCCATGGCAAACAGGGCAAACACAAAGGCTTCGTGGTGGCCTGGAGAAACCGCAGGGTAGGCGTACATGAGCCTCCATACTCACCCTCTTTTGAAAATGAAATTTATAGCACCTCATAAAAACCCTATTCACGCTTATAAGCACTAAATATAAACCAGCGGGGTTTGACTCAGTCCTTGTAAACTTGACCTGAGGGAGCGCTGTGTCCGGCTGAGGGCAGGCCAACCGTCTGTTGACCCAGCCCTTACACGAGTCCGTCCCAAAACAAAAGCTGAACCGGGTTGAATTCGGGGGTGGCTTGAGCTGCTGACCTTCTCGCAGTGACTCAGGGAAACACAGGGTCTTTGTTTTGATCGCCTGTTGACATAATGGGAGGAAACTCCCTCTCCACAGACGTCTCGCAGCCGCGCAATCACGCTGCAGCTTCCACAGCAACTCCCCATTTGTGTGGCAGTTTACACCCAGCAGCCCCCGCGGAGCAAATAATATTCGTGATTTATCATTGCGCTGCGGCCCCGCGCCTATGATTATGATGGTGTTTGATTTACTCACCGTGGCCTATTCTAAAAAGTAAATAGACGTTGCGACGGCTGTTATGTAAGGCTACATCCAGATTTGGGACCTCACTCATTGTGTGCGTTCGCCACTCTGAGACCCACGGCTGGCACAGAGGGCTCCAGCAGCACCCCTCTGGGTCCCTGTGGTCTGCGCCTCAGCACATAACAGCCACTTAGGCCGGCATTTTCCCAGGCTGAGACAACACACCACGGTGGCAGCGCGAGCCACAGAGAGAGGCTGATTAAAGACTAGGGACAATGGAGGGAGAGAGAGCCGGGGACCGTGGTGGCATTTTCCATCTCCGCCGCTGTCTCCTGGGGGGACCAAGTATGTGCCGTGAAACGTTTGAATTATCCCAGAATCTCTGGAATTCAGACAGAGGCACCGCGGAGAGGACCCTCGACCGGGGATCAAAGAGCTTTGAGAGGAGTGCGGTGGACTGGTGGTGAAGTCGAGTACATAGGGGTGTATGTGCGTGCGTGCGTCTGTGCATGGTTCGGGGAAGGAG
>CAESWR010000647.1:996313-1018737 GCA_903171835.1 Mullus surmuletus | reverse complement strand
TCACTCTGTTTGCGTAAGTCGACCGGCCTTGTCCTCGGGTGACGTCACCCGCTGGCGGCATTTTGCTTTGTGGTGACGGAATGAATTATCGACGGCAATGCGAGCGCATTGGTCAAAACATCGACGTCCACAGTGAAGAGTGTGTCCTGTTTCGTTTATAAATCATTTGTAATTCAAGATTTTGAATTATTTTTAGGTTTTTTCTTCACCTACCAGAAATCTATCACATCCCTCGCTTCACTGGCTTCTTTGCTGTTTAACTAATGTTTTCCTCTGCCCTCTAGTGGCCAAATTCATCACTTCATTTGGGAGGTTTACAAAACAGAACTTCCACAGAGAGCCTTGACACTAGTAAACACAATCGGGCGTATCACGACTAAGTAAATCACTACCATTTTTACCGCGACGCTCATTCCCGGGGTCCGGCTGCTCCTCCGTTGGATGACAATCAGCAGAATGATGAGCAGCAAAACAAGCGCAGACAAAGCGGCATCCAGGGGCAACAAGATATCTGCCCACCCGACTGGAGGAGGGAGAGAGAGGGGGATGAGAGAGGGAGACTTGTTGTCAAAAGTGTCATTGTTATTACAAAGGAGCACTTTTTTTTGTACAATAATAATTCATAATTAATTAATAATTCTCTGTTTTACAAAACTTTATTTGTTATCATTATTCTCAAAAAAAATGAAGACAAAGTAGGCGCACACACTCAATTTCATCCAGTATTAGAATGTGATCTGTATTTACATGTAAATAATAAAGGTGTGATCTCCGACAAAATTTTCACGTGATGTTGATCAAAATACACCAGAAATATCTGGTGTGCATACAATATACTTCTCTCCGCAGCAATGGTGACTCCAAATACATGATCACATTATGACACCGGCTGAAAATGAAGTCGCTCTGATCGTATAAAGTGTTTCCATCGTTTACCTGTGAGCTGCTCTGAGGCTTTTGCAGGATTATGAATGGGAAAGGAGAGAAAACAAAAGACAAAGTAAAAAAGAGTTCCTTAGAAAAACTTTTTCAGTTGTCCCTCAGGAAATAAAACCTTTTTTCCACTTCAAATGACGCTGTCTTTTTAATCAACATCAGCTTGAAATATACATATCAAAATTAATTATTTAGGGGGATTTTATCTCTCTAAATGCCAGTTTGTTTACGTAAAGCCATAGTATATGGAAAATAAATACAAAACCTCAAATATATTGCAGAAAATGCGATTGAAGGAGGATTGTATGATTATTACTTTTAGAGCCCCAGATGGGTCAATTATTAACAGCAACATTAAATTTGAAGCATTCCTATTTTTCCGTAGTGACAGATTTGTATAGCAAACTCTCTTATTAGTTCCTGGGGACAAAAAGCGTATTCTTCCAAAAGACTGCCGTAAATTATCATATATTAATATTTTTCCAACTTAAATAGTCCGTTTCGTGAACCAGCTTCAGCCTGAACGATACATATCAAATATCAGATATTTTTTTAAGGATTTTGACTCTAAATGCTTAAAAAACATCCCCAGGAACTTTTAAGGATTAAACATGCAGATCTTGTCTTTCCGTAACAATACACATATTGTTTGGTCACGCTTTGCACTGAAACGGGGCGAAAAAAGGTTAGTATTTCTTGATGAAATCAGAACTCACCTTCGTTAATTCGGAGCTCAAACATGCAGGATGGGGACGAGTTTGAAGCCTCGCACCTGCCAAACGTGTACAGTCCAGAGTCATGTTTGGTGAGACCCTCGATGGTCACCTGCAGAAGTGCTGCGTCTGCTCTTCCAACGCTACGGAGGCTGTATTTGCCATTCTGAGCGATCTCGTCTCTTGTTTTCACAAGGAAAAAGTTTTCGTCGCACTCCCCTTTACAGAGGTACTTTTCTCTGCAGGTGGAAGGGAAGTAGCAGTGGAATTTGAGGTCATCTCCCACAGCTTTTTCAAAGATGTGGACGTCTTTGTCAATGAAATCATGGTCTTCAATTGGCTCATCAGCTGAATGGATGAATAATTTGTTATTAATTGAAAAAAAAAAAGCTGCCTGTGATTGAGGATTTGATGAAAATGTATGAAATCAAGCCAATGATGAGTTTACTCACCAGCTACAACTTCAAGTCTAAAATCCACATACAAATGTGGTGGGAAATTGCTGTCGATAGCGATCCGGTACGGTCCTTCATCATTCTTCCTCACATCATCAATGGTCATAATCATTACTGAGTAACTATCATCTGCCTGAATATACCGGAGCTTGTATCTGCCCTCCTCAATATAAACATTTCCAGTCTGAAGAATAAGATCTCCCACTTGACAATCGTTCTTACAAAAGTAGAGCGTGCCTGAGTCAGATGGAAGCACGAAGTGAAGGATGGACGAAGATCCTTCGATGACACGAAAAATGAGCTGAACATCAACCTTCGCTGCTGGAGAAAAGACAATGAGCGATGATCAATAAAGTGGCTTCAGTCATGTGAAAAGGCTGCAAGAGAAGGTTCTAGAACAAATGACTTGTGAACTTCCAATATTAAGGTCACATTTTACTAAAACATTTTAAATCACTTCAATTTTCTCTACATGAATCAATAGTTACGGGGAAAAACAAAACATGACAGCTGTCAACAATGACTCCACTTATGATGACTGAACATGGATACTTACCAGTTGCAACAACATAATGAATTTGTTCCACATGTGCCACCTCAACACACAGCCCTGGAAAAAAGATGAAAAGTAATTATTTAAAAAACACTAGCAGCATCTTAATGAGAGGTAACGTGAGTGGCGGGAATGGTAGAACTAAACGAGCACTCCTTGCCACTCCTATCAAAGTTGTGTTTACTTTAAAATCTCACCTGAGAAGCAGCAGAAGAGGAGTATGTGTTGGATGTTCATGTTGAGACCCGACTCGCTTCGTTGTGTGTCCAACTTTGCTTGTCTTACTCTCGCCACCGTTGCTCAACTGCTCATGATGATGAAGATAATGACGAAAACGCTGACGATGATGATGATGATGATAACCATTTGGACCAGATGATATTGTATTATAATAACATGAATGAAACTCATTATTGGCTCTTGCACACACAAATAATTGTACCAAAACCGAAGATTTTAAGTTTTGTTAGTACTTTGTTGTACACCTGCATCAATGTTAATTCATTAATTTAATTAACGTATTCACATCTGAGAAAATCAAGATAATGTTTACATTCACTGCATATGTCTATAAAGTTCACAACACTTCCACAATAGACACATAAGCAGAACTTTCACACCATTGCTAGAATAAGTGTAACTTCTACACACTCTATGTGTCTTAAGGGTCTGACCTAAAGTTTAGGCTCAAATAGAATTTGTTTAAATTCATTTCTGTCTTGCTGTTTTGAAGTTTCTGAGTATAGTCCTTGCGCAAGACAAACTAATCCTTAATTGCAGATGACAAACACCAGATATTCAAGGGTTGTTGTTGTATTTTTTTGCTTTTTTTCCCCCCAGAATTAATCTGTTGCTGGATCTTCGGCGGTTAAAAAAGCCGCGAGATGATGCCATGCCAGAAGATGATAGATTTGTTATCCGAATTCAGTGTTACTCACGCGAGTCATTAACAACATCCACATGCACATGCGAAAAGACGTATTGGTGTTTGACTTTTGCCTTTTAAAAACTTTAATGGAAACAGGAGATTCCCTTTGAAATGTAGCTTTTCACCGAGGTCAAGAGAGGAAGCTGTCGCGGCCTGAGCCGTCCCCGGGGTGATTGGGTCTGGGTTTTGTATTCTATGTGTGTGTATGTGTTGGTGTGGCGTCGTAATCGTCCACCTGGCGTTGAGGCACACCTGCTACTCATTCCCCCCTCATCTCCTCCCTGCATAAGAACACCGGCCGCACCGTCACGCTTTGCCAAATTATTCTGCTGCTTTACCACATTGCAGCTTCTGTTGGCCAATGCTCAGGTTTTGTCAGTGGCCTTTGGACCTGTGGACTCATTCCTCTGTTTTTCCCTGTGAATATCCACCATCCTTCGCTACCCTCTGTCAACCATCTGTCAACTGTATTTCTCAACGTGTACTTGTGTGTTCCCATGCGAACATACAAAACCTAGCAGTACGACAGTGAAACTACAAATAGAACGCACTAAGAGAGTTACAGTGTTCAGCAAACCTCATACATCCTGTTTCCTCTGATTAATTACATTTGTCAATTAGTTATTTATCTGCAATCTCGCTCTGAGACCATTCGCGTGTACCAAGTGGGCCGCTCTGATACTAAATTACCAGGCCAATTTTTGGCTCCATGTTTTTACTCCTTTTCAAACCCCAATATTTGATCATGTATATGCCGTGCAGGATCTCCCCATCAATAGAAACATGGATTTGTGTTCTGCACATGTTCTATTTGCATGGAATCTTGGTCTTTTGAGTACAAGAACTACTTGTAAACATGGCCAAACGCAAGACCAACACCACGCCACACTTTTGGAATGAGGAGGAAATGAATCACTTCAATGAAAGACACAAATATCTTGGCATTTGTAGGTGGTAGAAAGTACTGGGACAGCCAGATCCACAAAAAGGGGAGCGTAAAGTTACGCGAAGCAGGGTTTGTACGAGATGCTCTCTGTGCGTCGCTGGTTTGATCAGGATATCCCAATTGATTACGATTGCCATGTATACAGGAATAACCCTGTTTGCTCACGCATGTAAACGGGTTATTCTGAATGTTTCAGTAACTGGAATATGTACCTTTAACCCGAATATTGGCTGCATGTAAACATAGTCAATGTTTTGCTTCAAACTGCTTCCAGATTTCTGCGAGGCAGATTGAGACGAAATTTCTTATAAACACTGAAGACAATCTGGAGGAGTGAAGCTGAAAAAGCAGCAGTTTCTTTGAGATGAGCAGCCTCTGCTGTCGAAAATAGAGCCTGCATGTTCATCAGCATGATCATTGATTTTAGTTGAATAAATGTTTGCGTAAAAATGGTTTGATTACCATTCATATACTTTCAAACTTAATGAGATTTTTGATCAATTTGAGTGTAGCAAAGCTTAATTGCCTTTTTTGATACATATGGATGATTTTCTGACCTGAGGATGAACAAAAAATCATCAATTACATCAATGCATTTGGTCCTTCTTTGAGGCTTCACCAAACAGGATGGCGCTAATGAGGTTTTTGGTTTATAATTAACTCATTAACTCAAAATGTTGCCTCCGAGAAACACTTTATTGGTTGATATGCAAAAAGCCAAACTGCTAATTGCCGGGGAAAGTACATTTTTTCCCTTTATAATTTAAAATGTGTTAGCTTGTGTGTTTTGGTGGAGTCCTCTAAATACAGTTCTTCAGAGAGAAGCCAGACACCGCGTTCATCAGCTTGGCGACTTTGGGAAGAGTGGGGAGAGTAACGAAACCCTTGAGATGGCAGTGACGCCTAGAAAAAAAGAAATTCACAAATCTAACCTCAAAATCTCCTCAAGGAGACAGATACAGACTTCAGTAGTTTTATTTTGTCTGATTTCTGCACCAAAATATTGCCACACCAGACGGTTGTGGAAGCTCTCGTTGGTGTAGGTGTAGAACTGGCAGGGGGGATCCTCAGTGCAAGTTTCTGCTCCTTCTACTTCTTCTACTCTTTCATGCGGCGCCTGAAACCAGCCCGTGTGAAAGCAATCAGTTGTAACGATTAGATAGCCTGCAAATTGTAATTTATCGCACAAAATCTGCTCAGGCGTTTATTGGCTAGCTCTGTGTTCTAGCACTTTGACTGTCTCTGCCGTCTTGAATACGCAACAGTTATAAGAACACATTCATGACTGTGCAACTGGTTTCATACTGGTATCCAGCAGACAGAGGCGTGCTGGTTACCCCTCGTCTACGTCTGATAACCATTTCACTGGGATTGTTCTTCAGGTAACAGTTGAATGTATCACTGTGGGGGGGGGAGAAGAAGAAGACCATGCTTTTGGACGTTGGACGTTGGACTACCTTTGAGAATAATTGTCAGGTGTTTGAGGTAAGAGAAGAAGGTACAAAGAGGGTGAGCAGAGCACAAAGCCTGGTAGTGTTGAGAAGAGGCGGCGGGCAGCATCTGGATGTCGCCTCCTTTTATTCAAGAATTTGGAAAAAGTTTTCCCCTGCACGCTGCACGAGCGAAGAAAATAAAAAGCACCAAACGCACGCAGTCTTTACGCTTTATGATGAGAACATTCTCTGCTTTTTGTACCTGTGTCAAAGTTTCCCGTCATCTGCACAGCGTGGGAGAATCCCGACGTGAGACCAGTCTTTCTTCTAACAAAGGGAATCGTGGGTACGGTCCAGCAGAATTTGAGGTGGCACTTAAATCTAAAAAAAGGACAAGAAATGTCTCAATTAGAGAGCATGTACCGCTTAAACAGTGGTGTCTTCTTTGGCTGTGGATGATCTTAGAGCCACTCTCCCACTTGGACACTGTCCTTAGAAGCGGGTCAGGACGCTGGCCGGAGTTACCTTTAAAAAGCCTTCATATTTTCATGCGCTTATTCGGCGGCGCTGGATACGCAATGCATGATGGGACATCCACCGCTTGTGTATGGTCAGTGGTTTTTCGCGACGCTTTGTGGGAAATTCTGAGTCGCCTATATAGGCATTGAATTGGATCACTAAGGTTTCAGACACTACTACAAAATGGCATGCCCCCTATATACGGGGTTAGGGGGCAATTTTGGACACAGCCATAGAGTTTGTAACTACTCTTGGCAAACCCCTAAATGATATGTCAAATTTTATTGCCAACGCTTTCTTGATTGGCAGAAAGTGACAGAAGATTTTAAAGATCACAGCTTTACATCAGGGTCTTTGTGTTTGGCATATTGATAAAGCTGAATTGTCTGCAAGTTTAGTTGAATGGAGGAATAAAGGACATTTCCAGAGTCGACTAATAGACAGAAAAAGAAAATTGACACGGGCGGAACAGAATCTTCTCTGGCGTGAAAAGCCTGTTTGCAAAGTTAAAGAAGTGACATGCAGGGTCTCGTGTGCAGGCTCTCAAACAAGGTTCTAGTGGGAAACAAATCACAAATCATTCATAGACCAATGGTTTTTTACATCTGGTTTAACATGGTTGTGAGCTCACTTGGTTGTGGTTTGCAGGATTTGAGAGAAAAGCCGGAGGTGACCCCCAGGAGAGGAATCTGAACACTGGGCTGTGGAGAGCGATTAGACCTGAGGTAGCAATGGAAGTATCTGCAGAGATGAGCAGAAGGTATACTGAAATCCCAACAAACCTTTACATTGCCTAAACAGTTGGCAACTTCATTTCTACGCTTTGGTACCTGTCGTCCGTGGTCCAATCAGCCCGCACAAAGAAGAAGAGACAAGTTGGGTGATGTGTGCACATCTGCTGACAGTGCCTAGCTTCAGGAGAGTAGAAAAATGCTACATCTTCTCCTGGCAAGTCTATGTTCTCTAAAAGGTATTTTGCACATTCTGGGAAAATTAGAAAAGAAGGTCTGTTTTCAAAATCCATATATCTTTTGTTCATTGTCAGTTCAGAAATGGTTTATCCAAAGGTTTGAATTGATTTGATGTTTAAATGAACCAAAAGGGTGTGGTAACCCCATCTTTGGACTGCACAATCAGTAATATCTTATCAATATTAATAAAGAACAAAGGGGAATATGAAGGTGTGACCCTAATGATGGGGAACATCTCACATCAACCAACAGGAGGTTAAATCCCCACCAGTCCATTCAAGATGAGTCCAGTTGGCTTCATATTCCATGTTAAATCTCATTTACCAGGAGATTACCACCAGCAGATTACCACCAGCAGATTACCATCAGAGGATTACCACAGAAAGATGTGAATACAAAATGTATGATCACACTTGTTACCTTGACCGAAGCAGAGGTGGTGAAGACAGTAGACTCATCAAAATCAATTGTACTTCCATCTTCTGTGTTTCTACGCTTCAAGGAAATATTCAACAAAAGGGAGTGTTGAATGTTTGGACTCTTTTGTGTTGATAAATGCAAATTTTTTTTCTTTTTTCAAATGCACTGATTGGCTCACTGTGGTTTCCCAAGAATTTGAAGATCATGGTTGACTGACCTTTATAAATAATTGATTGGGACAGGGTTGGAAATTGGGAAAGTGTGTGTTGCATCCCTTAAAAAAAAGCTATCTTTTTGTCATGCTATAACTAAAGCGCATATGGTATTAAAATACTGAAATACCCATTTAACTTTTACCGTCAGGAAGGCAGCATGACTAGTGTAGCGTGTGACAAAATAGGTATACAACTCAAACACCAATGGAGAAAGGGTATATTTGTGTGGATGTACATGAAGACTATGACATACACCAATGACACATACGCATCAAAATTATGGAGAGGTGATACCTGGGGTACCACCTGGGGTATGTAAGTTTGACAAAGATTTATAAGTCATTTATTGGAATATTTGTGTTTTTTCCTCCTTTCAGCATTTTTATCTTCAACATGTCTGGTATAGTCCGTTAAGCACAGTTCCTCAAGGAGAAGCCAGATATCACATTGTTGAGTTTGGTGACTTTAGGGGGAGCAGGCATGGTGATGACTCGCTTGAAATAGCAGCGGCGCCTGGAACAAAGAAATCCACAAATCAACACGTCTGTTCTCAATCTTAATAGCAAATTCCAATTCCTGAATTTCTATGCATCCGGAATACTGTACCAGTAATTTCTGTCAGAGAATTCCTCTGTGACATAGGCGTAGAACTGGCAGTTGGGATCATTGGTGCACGTTGTCTGGCACAGGTCTGGGTCATCCATCAGCTCAAAGCGAATATCAGAACCTCGGAAGTCCACTCCTACCTGAGACTCCTTCATCCAGTCTGTTAGGGAACTGGATTACTGTGCTTGCTCGTGACAGACAAGATGCTAAACAAGTGTCTCTAGCTTGGTGTTGTAAGCTAAATGCTAACGCTCAGGCTGGGTATCAGGTATCGACCGAAAACTACCCAGCACCAAGTGGTATTGAAACTGCGCCTGTCAAACAACACCATCAATCGGTTGTTTTTGTAGCCAGAATGTATTTGTGTAAAATCTTTGAAGGGGGAGGAGTGGTGACATTTGCACAACTGATTAATCACATTGGTATCGGCATCGTTTTAAGGGTGCTGGTATCAAAATATTTTAAAAGATACCCAGCCCTAGCTAACACGCACATATATGTGTTAACTTACAACCTGAACTACTGTCCAGATATGTGATTTGATGTCTTTTGTGAGTGACTTACTGTTGTCCAGTTGACAGAAGTGTGCTGGTATTCCAGATGTGATTCCTTCTTGAGCTGCAAGCACCATTTCATTGGGATTCTTCTTGAGGTAACATTGGAATGAAGCACTGTGATGATATAGATATACATATTTTTAATTAATTCAAGTCTGCTAAAATTTGTATTTCTGTGATATTTTCCAATTTTCCGTGGAAGTGAAAAAGAAAGAAGAAGCCTCCCTTTGAAAAACAGCACACATTACCTGACATAAGAGAAGTAGGTACAAGATGGGTGAGCGGAGCACAAAGCCTGACAGTATCCAACACAGCTGGCGGGCAGCATCTCAAGGTCACTTCCTGGGATGTCCGTGTTTGGAAAAAACTGTCCCTGACACGCTGTACGCACAATGGGGAGGCATGCGTGACAATCGGCACACTGTTTAGCTGTATGTTATGACAATCATTATTTGTGTACCTGTGGCATAGGGTTCCACCATTTCCGCTTTGTGAGAGAATCCACTTACAACACCAACTTTTCTTTCTACAATGGGGGTCCTGGGTATACTCCAACTGAATTTGAGGTGGCACTTGTATCTAAAAAAGCAAATCAGCATGAGGCCGGATGAATGGCTTTGCTTAACTAGAGCTGTCACGATTAACACATTTTGCTGGACGATATCTTGTCCCACAAATTATTGCCAAAAAACATTATTGTCAAAATTATTTTGAGATCATTTTTTAACTAACGTAATGATAATATGGCATAACAATGCAAGTACAACATTTAAAAAGCCATAAACTATCATCATTTCTCAAGAGTATTTAACATTGCAATTGGAATCAACAACTTTTCACAAAGCTCACTGTGTGTGTATGCTAGCAGCCCCCCCCCCCAATGAAACAAAAAGTCTGGATGACTGACAGGAAGGCTCCATTTTGCTATGGACCAACGCGCCCAGTGCAAAGACCGATGCACAAAGTGCATCCAGCCTGTTTGGTAGCATGAGATTAGGACAACAAACACACATGCACATGGCAATATATTGAGACCAGAGGGTTCGCTTACTCGACCTTTTGGACAAACATTAGAATTTCCTTTTCACCGATGCACCCATGCAGCAGATTGTCCTTGTTAAATGTTTTTCCACCCACTACAAATACTGCTCAGACCCTGGGTATAATATGCAGGTTGCACAACTGTATACCATTTACACTTTGAATATGAGGCACAATTTGGTCAAGAGCCCTCTTGAAGGGAACAGAACTCCTCAGATCATCTTCTGTTAAGAACAAAACTGCAGCACTACCTGATCCTCTCTGGTGTGAAGACCCCATTTACAAAGGTAAAGAACTGGCAGGAAGGGTCTCTTGTGCAGGCTCTCTGACACTCTTCATAGTCATGTGTGAACAATGACTGGTAGTCAGCCCCTAGGAAGTCCACGTCCTCGTACACCCGAGACAGACAAGGCTCTGCAGACAGATGCATAGAGAGGGTCAAACAGACCTTTACATCCTTGATGGACCAATACTTTGAAAATGGTTGCAGGCCCACTTGTTTCTAGGTTGCAGGGTTTGAGAGAAAAGCCAGAGGTGACGCCACTCAGAGAAGTTTGTCGATTGGGTTCTCCAGAGGTTGTCGACTTGAGGTAGCAGAAGAAATGTCTGACGAGAGGTGAGGCAAATTTAAGACACTTACACACATAAATGCTTGCCTTTCACAAGTGCAACGGTTTGGTACCTGTTGTCTGCGGTCCAGTCAGCCCGCAGGAAGGTAAAGAAGAGACATGCTGGGTGATCGGTGCACAACTGCTGACAGTGCTCCACATCAGGAGAGTAAAGATGAGTTATGTCTGTTCCTGGGAAGTCGATGTTCTCCAAAAGATCCCGTCTACATTCTTAAGAAATGAAATGAGAGGAACACACATTTTTATAAGGGAAACACATTAACCACATGAGAGAAGCATCCTTTTTTTACTTCTTACCTTGACTGAGTGAGAGGGTGCAGAGGGAGAGCAGACTCATCAAAATCAGTGGTGCCTTCATCCTATCACTTTCTGTGCCGTTCTGCAGTCAGTGAATGTGCAACCTCAGGTGCCCACTGGGTATTTATAGGTCTGAAGTGTTTATGTGGGTGCCAGTGATTGGTTCCCACCAAATTTGAGGTAAATTTCATAAATCCAATCACCACACCATTTGGAATGTTTTAGATTTGAAAAAAGGCACTTCTGTGGATTTGCAAATGAAAGATCAGTTGAAATGGACATGCATGTAATTTTCTAAACAGTGAAGCTTTAACACGAGTATACTTTGACCACTCAAATCCATTAGTGTAAATAACCTTTGGATGGTCAGACCTTAGCTCTTTTTTCAAGCTTTGCACTAGTTTCCTATTGATCAGTTCATGTTTATGCTGCCATTCTAACCTTGTTAAAACATGGAGACTTCTAGGAGATGTTTTTCTTTAATTGAATAGCATCAATATAGTGAGAAGGAATAACTGACTTGCAGAAACCTAGAGTGATTTAGTTCCATTCATTATTATAACTGGTGTCACAATAAGGCATCCAAGAAGTACCGATAATAAAAGGTACCGAAGAACTCATTGCTGATGGCCTGATTTTATGTTTTTGTCCCTGTCTAAAATGCACTCTGGGAAAGAATGGTACGAGAGTGTCGGAGAAAGAAAAAAGGCACTTCTGTGGAATTCTGTGGACTTCTGTTATATCAGAAGCTCAGAAGCCTACTCGTTCTATAGACACTTTTATCCATCCTGTTAGTGGAGGAACTTGCACATGACGGACAAAATGCTGTATGCTCAAGCTTTGTGACGCAGGTTTCTGGGACTGCTGTGGTTCAATGCTGACGTTTGAACTGTGCTACCTTTACTGAGTTCAGTGTGTGAGCATGCCATCATTTAATAATTTAATAATACACTGAAACGCTGTCCAGATATGTCCTTTCAATGTCAAATTGTCAGTTTTTAGTCAAAAACTAAACGATTGGCTTTCACATTCATGCAGGTCATTTGCAGATGCAATACACTGGGACCAAATTGTATGTAGATCGGCTCCACTATCAACGTCTTGATTAATGGCTTAGATTTCTGCAACAGCCCACCGTGCGGGGTCCATTTCCTTGTTGGAGCTTAGCCTGATGATACAAAGTTCACACTTTTTACAGCTTTCCTGTTCTTGGCCAGGAACAAAGCAGGGCTCCGTTTAGAGATTTATTGGACATCGGCGACCTCTGCTGTCAAAAGCACTGAAGTGCTGAACTGTGACCTTCCTCTCCAAATACATGAAAGATGTAGAATTTCGTGCACATCACTTTATCGCGTTAATCGTGTTAATATGGTGTGTCCTTTGTTTGTACTCTACATTGCCTTCATATTTTCAAGTCAACATTCCCTGTACACATTAGCAACTGTTTCTAATTACATTGTAATAACTACTTCTCCTTGAAACTGATAATAATAAAGCAGGCAAAGTTGAAAGTCAGCTTGTTTTTATTTAATTGCACAAAGAATTTGGAACATTTCAGTTACGAGCAAATGTAGTTTTTCTTTTTCTTATTTTTTAAATACAGTGGGCCAGAGTAGTGCAATAGTAGGAGTGGTTACTTATAATCTTGCGAGGGGAACAGTAAGCGCATCTGCTGTCGTGCTTTTCCATCTCAGATGTCTTTCAGCATGTCTTGTCCCTGAGGGTTCTCCAGCCAGGTTGGGGGCCAGGTGGATTTGATGCTAGGGCGCTCCTTCAGGTTCTTATAGTACGCTGTCAGTTTGGGGTAACGGCTCTCCGACAACCTGCAAAGGGTGAGGAAAAGTTAATCTCGGACTACATCTTCTGGACGCCCGATCGGCATGTGGCAAACTCACCCAAAACGGAAGACGTAGGCGATGCTCGGGAACACGGTCACATCAGCCAGAGTGAAGGATTTCCCTGCCAGATAAGGGCCTGACACCTGAAAGAGGGAACAGGGAGGTTATGCTACAATCACACAATGTAGACAAATAATCATCAGGAAGACACTCAACAAACACGCTCTCGTCCGCTTGCACATTTAAGGCCAAAGGCAGACTGGATCCTAACTATTAGTAGGTGCATAAAAGGTAAATAGTGATGCTTTGCAGAGCACAACACAGCACAACACACTGAAAAGCATCCAATGACCTCCAAAACATTCATTTCAGACCTTTTTTTCTAGTTTGTAAATATTATGTGAATCATTATCATCATCATCACACAGTACTAGATGGGTCTCATCATATTTATTATCTAAAATATTTTAAATATTGTGTATGATGTGATATTTTTCTGCAAATCTGATCTGATAAATCAAGTTATTTTCTAATATAGGATGAACTGGTAACACTTTATATTAAGTTATCATATTAAGAATTAACTAATGCTAAAAAAATTGAAGCATCATAATAATACAATTGCTTTTGCTTATGAGAACATTTGACTTAATTCCTTATGTTTGTCAATTGTTAATTTATGCATATTAAGCTTATTATGTTACCTTAATATAAAGTGTTACAGATGAACTTGTTCCAAACAATCCTCAAATTTGGTATCACACTTGAAATACTGTAAAAAGTTACTACGCAGATGACATTCCATGCATGCAATGGTTGCTGTGTGTGCCGCTCGGACCGCTGCAACTCAGGGCTTTTACCTTCTGCAAGTATCCCTCCCACAGCTTCAACTCAGCAGTCAGATTCTCCCGGTTCCTCTTCACCGCAGAGTCGTGCCTCTCCCCCTCCGGAACCTTCCAGTTGTAGTAGATGACCTCCGCTGCAAAAAAAATGTCAACAAGCGTTCAGTGGCTCCCTGAGGTGAAGGAATGAAGCCTGTCTGCATGCGCGATCATTTCACTTCCCCCGGTTAGCCCAAGGGCGGGGCCAGCCAGGTTGTTATTGTGTAACTTTTAAAGCAAACAGTGAATGTAGCTCAGAGTGAAGGAGCCCACTATTGAGCCCACTCAGACTTTTAATCTTTATTTACACAATTGAAAATTCTGTTTAGGGATTGTCAACCTTCCTCCTGACTCCTCCTGACTTTTACTCAGGCTGGTCTGAGCATGTGATTCTATAGGGGATTAACATTTTCACTTTTCCACATCACATCCTTCTGTGTGTGTGTGTGTGTGTGTGTGTGTGTGCGTGTGTGTGTGGCGGAGGGTACCCAGGGTATACTTAATGCACAGAGTAATAGGGTGTTTGAACCGCTCATTAGTGCACGTCTCTGTGGAGCTACTCTCGGAGGTTCAAAGACGAGGGGGAGATGCACACAAAAAAAGCAGACATCGCTATGGCAACAACTGCCACTGATTCAAATGACCCCGTGAGGAAAGACAAGCCGGAGTGGCATGGACACGGTTGCGCTTTGCATCCCGCCGCATGTCAAACATACCCATCTTCTGGTTGAGAGTGAGGCCCTCGAACATGCGCTGGAACATCAGGGCTTGCTCGGCGGCGCTGTCCGGGGTCAGCTTGTTCCCCTGGTTCTTGAACTGGTTCTATTGTTCAAGACATGATAAGGGCACCTGTTATGATCGGCGGCGTGCGGCTCCAGTTTCTTTTCAAAAGAGGTGTTCGGTGTCCAGGTTTATGAAACACCTGGCAGCTTGCACACCGCATGAAATTTTAACTAGGGCTGCATGGAGAACTTCAACCCCTGGGCTTACCTCCAGGTACATGCAGGCGCCAAAGGACTCATTCAGCACGAAGTTCCCATGTTTGAAGGCCGGGAGCTTTAAGAAAGAGATGATTAACGTGAAAAATGTGGAAAAACAGCGCAGAGCGGCAGCATGTGTCAAGTTTCCTACCTGACCCCTGGGGTTCATGTCCATGACCTCCTTGGACTTGTGATCCATTTTCTCGAAGGAGAGCAGCTTTTGGTTGTAGCCTTGCAGGTTCTTCTCCTCCAGAGCGACCATCACCCTCCAGCAGGGGGGAGAGCCGGAGCCCCAGAGCAGAGTCATGTCCTTGGCCATGGTTTCAGAGGGAGCGATCACAGCTGGTTGCTTGGAGAATGGTGGAGGAAATGTGGAGTGAAGTTTGAGTGGGACCAGATGCCTGGTTTTATAACGAGCTCCGGACCTGCAGACTCGCTGATTGGCCGAGCGAAGGCCCATCCCTTTTCCGTGTTATCAGTGAGGATCAGTAGCTCTGAGAGTCAAGATGGTTCACCGCCGCCCTTTTTCTAGAAAGTCAAAGCAGCATATTGAACTCTTCTCTAAAGTCACATAAGAAGCCCCCGGGAGCGGCTGGTTGCATGTTTAAGGTCTCTTCATTGTGAAGCGCCTCTGGCTTTTCCTGCAGCAGCCGCAGCACAGTCACATGAAACGGGGAGTGACTTCTCTTGCTTTGTTTGGGTACTCTTTGATCGGGCACGTGCAGGTCACACACACAAAGACAGGAGGGAAGTATTTTCCTCAATAAGACATTTCTTAGGCCTCAGCAAAAACTACTGAAGTCGCTGAGATTCGTTCAAATTCTCTTGATTTGAGGTTGCAAAGGCTCCTATAGTGAGTTGATGGGTTGCTGTGGCATGCAAATGACTCTCCTGAGTTTTGAATCTTGACAGCTCACAGTGACTCAGCACCTTTTTTTCCCCCTGTGCACGTACACACATGCAGCCACCTGTGACACAGTCATTCATAATAAACAGCGACATACAAAGTCACCTGAGCATGTCCTGCTGAAATTGAAGCACTACAACGGGGGGTTGCTGAGCTACACACACTGCACACACTCTATCTGTGGGTCCCTTGCGTGTGTTTAAGCGCTTTGAAGTTCAGCAGTGACGCACTTCAGTAGTTTGTGTGCTCTCTCTGTGCTGGTTTTGGGGGAACAAAGCTGAAGATGTCACATGGAAGGCGCATGGTCTCCCCTGAGACCCTCTCCTTCCACCAACGCGGCTGACCTGTTGATCATGCATATTATTATCATCATTTCATTATAGTTTTTCTTATTTTAGGACGATTTTTTTGTGACATTCTAATTCTTTGTGCCACCTCCACTCCATAATGTGTGTGCATTCCCGTTTGTTTGTATCTAGTATTTATATGCAATGGCATTGTGTGACATGCACATTTCAAACATTAATAATCCTCTATATAGGATTGTCAGACAAGCGTTTGTATAGCGTTGAGGGTTATCATCCCTAATATGCAACGTCATAATTACTCAAGAGCTTTTGATTCCCTTTGAACAGAGTAAACCTGTTCGAGAGCAGCCGGTTATTCACTCAACCCACCCCGCTTAGGCCCCGCCTATATTTCCCTCACCTTTTATTTAATATCAGGTTTAGTCTGTACTAATGTAGCAACAGATAATGAGAGCAATAAGAGTAATAATTAAATTCAAACCTGATTTTGAGAGTTTGTTTCTGCCTTGCTCATCTCTGTAATGTGTGCAGACAAAAGTATTTTACAGTCAAATGTTCAGGGTGTAACCTTAAAATCGCAGCAACTGCCTCACGGCCACATGTTTTGAACAACTCGACTCGTCTAAATTTGCAGATTTATGTTTTTGCGATACAATATTACCAATCGAGCGAGGACCACATCCGGCAGATTATGCAAAAAATTATGGAGAACAGCAAAATGTGTGATAGCAGAAGGCTCAGTATTCCATTTGCATCTGGAGCGTCTGGCAATGGCATTTAATGCACTAAAGAGCCAGAGGGGATTGCTCTCCCAGAACACTTCGACTGAATGGACATATGTGATGGTCTCTGTTGGGACTACTCTTGTTGTCCTGCATTTATTCCATTGATTTTGGGGGATTGTTTGTATGCATGGCAGTTTTTTCGGGGGAGGGGTCATAAAAGTCCATGAAAAACAGAAATTGATTATCAAAGTAATTTATTTAGAACAGATTACTTGTATGAACAGTTTCCATTTCAAACGTGTGACTCTCAGATGTCTTTCATCGTGTCTTCTTCTTCGGGGTTCTCCAGCCAGTGAGGAGGCCAGCTGGCTTTGATGCTCGGCCGTTCTTTCAGCAGAGAGTGATACTCCGCCAGTTTGGGGTAACGCTCCGCAGATAACCTAGGCAACAGATGGGGGGGGGGGGCAGAATGTGGTGAATTTGTGGACGTGGCTTCAGCAAAACACAACTGCTGTCTCTCTCGCTTACCCAAATCTGAAGAGAGTGGCAACGGTCGGGAAAACGGTCACGTCTGCCAGCGAGAAGGCCGATCCCGCCAGGTGGGGGCCCGTCTGCGAAGGAAGTGGTGACAAATATGGACTTTGCAGCAGAGAGACAACTTAAAGGGATAGTTTGGGATTTTTTGACACCATCAGTGTCGTGCTTCGTGATCCGATGTTGCAGAAAGTAGTTCCGGCTAGTTGCTGGGGTCACACGGATAAAGCCTTTTACTTCAAAAAAACAATATGCATTCAAAAGAATAACCCATTTGCATCGTGAATTCTTGGCCGTGAAAAAGTCAGACCTCAGAATCATTTGGCACTATTTTTTCTCCCTCTGTATCACTGCACGCTGCCGCCTGCTCGCACTCTTCAAGCTTTATCTCCGTGACCCCAGCATGGGACACAGTGGGGGGAAAGTCACTGATGGTGAGGATGTCATACAACAAAAATCCAAACTATTCCTTTAGCTATGAATGTATTTGCACATGTGCACACACCACACATGTGCAAATACATTTAATTCAATAGAAAGATCTACTGAATTGAATGTAATTGCACACCTTCTGCAGGTAACCCTCCCAGAGTTGCAGCTCGGCGCTCAGAGCTTCTCTGTTTCTCTGCTGAGCTGAATCATGCCTCTCTCCTTCCGGGACAAACCACTCGTAAAAGATGATTATATCTTTAAAAAGCACACACACAGGCCAACATATATGAACATTTAGAGCGGTGGGTACAAACCATCTTAACAATAATAAAGAAAAATGTCACACATGCATTACTTTATTACTTTCCCTGGTAGGGATTCACAATCTGTGTTTTCTACATGTGCACATCTTAATAAACATAGAGCTGTGGTATGACTTATATGATCCCGCTGCAGTCAGGGGGTCCAACCTGCATCTTTACGTCTCTCACCCATTTTGTCATAAAGCACGAGGCCCTCAAACATGCGTTGGTACATCAGGGCTCGCTCTGCTGCGCTGTCTGGGATCAGCTGGTTTCCTTGGGATTGAAACTGACTCTGCCGAACCAAGCAAAACATTATTTCCATCTTTTTCCATGTTTCCCCGATTCTCAATTTAGGTTGGAAGGCGTGCTCACCTCCAAATAGAAACAGGCTGCGTAGGACTCATTCACAACGTTGTCTCCATGTTTAAAGGAGGGAAACTGTGACATGTAATGTAAATTGGAATCAACCATGACAAAAAAGGCTAAACAAGCTGTTTATCACAATGTTGGACTGAACTGATTTGATGTGTGTGTGTCTATGTGTCTGAGCATCTCCCTACCTGACCCCTGGGGTTAATGTGTAACACCTCCTCTGACCTCTGCTCCATTTTCTCAAAATAGAGGCGTTTTTGGTTGTAGCCCTGCAGGTTCTTCTCCTCCAGAGCGACCATGACCCTCCAGCAGGGGCAGGAGCCCGAGCCCCACAGCAGGGTCATGTCCCTGGCCATGGCGAGAGTCCGAGCCGCCTCCAGCAGAAAAGCGGAAGTTCCTTCCTGTTTCTGCGGTATTGCCAAAGATCTGTTGCTGACGGGACAGTTGAGATGTTTCACACCATCTACTGAAGTACACAGCAGGATGATGTATTTGAAGTTCCCTTACTCAGTTCAAGTCTTATGAAGAAAAAATTGTATTATAACGCGAGTATAAATGGGGGAAAAAAGCTGATATTTAAAAGGAATGAAATGATATAATGAGAGTTTCTAATACACATCTGCATGTGCAAACGTGTGTTATTTGCATCGTGCAATACAATCTGGAACTTTATTATCCTATCGCAATTGGGCAACAAGCACTTAAGCACTGATGCACTCAGCATTTTATCACCTTCCAACTAAAACTGCTACAGTCTCCCAACTCCTGCTGCTGCATGATCCAAGGTCAGTTTGTATGTAGCTTGCCTGTTTTATTACGTTTGTTTGTTTTTCATGGTTTTTATTGTTCCTCTTATTCCAGTGTTGTATGTATTGCTGTGTCATTATAGTATTACACTGTTTTATGTTTAGGGACTACGGTTGGCATCTCTGCTATAATCCTGCATGTTTACATTGCCCTATGTATGTCCACTAATGTGTATTGTCCCTTTCAAATACATAAATTCAAGAGTGCTCAAGGGAGCGGTGCATTTATCAAATGTTAGATGACAGAATGAATAGTGGATTGATTTTTTTGTTTTTTTATCCCCCTACATTTGTCACTTTTTTCTTCACACCACCCTTCACACCAGCAGTGTGTTGGGTGGAGGTGGCCTGTAACGAGCCTTAATAACTCACTCGGGTTTGTGTTTGAGTTCTTGAACGAAAAAGAATAATGTATTTCTAAAAGTGCACTTTTATTTAGTTTCCCCAAATGGCGATTTCCTGTCAGTTTTGGATTTTGTGGGGAAATGTAACACTGGTTCTGTATATTTTTCATTCAAAATCAAAATTCGGTGTTCTCCCACCGAATGTTGCTCTATTTTATTTATTTTTGTCACGCCACGCTGTTAGCAGCTCTTTTAATGGTGGATGCTGGAGTGAGAGCAGGAGCAGGAGCGACTTCTCTTGCTTTGCCACGTCACTCTTTGAGCAAGGCAGTGCAGGTCATAAAAACATGACCCACATGATGAATCACTCTGGTGTAACAGCTCTCTGCAACAAGACCAACACCGACAAAAACTGCGACTCGTTTAGCAACACATCTGTATAAATCTGACATTTGCAGATGTTCTGTGATGCAGCACACTGGTGTATTTCCATGAATGCACAGTCCGGTGATGCTTCCATGTGCAGGTCTGATGATCCCACAACGATCCCACGTAAAGTCACATTTTGATCTTATCACAGTTTGACATTTTGTCTGCAATATCATACTTTTGGTTTTCATCAGCTGATTGTCAGCACTTTGCATTACGTTCAGACCTACAGACTTCACCAGTATATAGCGCTCACTGGTGTGTATGGGTCAAATATTAACAAGCTATCAATGATCTCAACTTGTGATCTCAAATTTTATTGAGCACACACTTCAAACCAACCGCCCTGTCAAGTTCATTGAAGATCCTGAGATGTTCCACCTCCATAGATGTGCCTGAAAGACCCTTTGGGGATACATATTAGTTCCACAAGTAACATTTTTTTTAGAGAAGACACAAAGCACCCTCAGAGGTTCCAAACTGAAGAACCTCTAAAAGTTTCTCCAGAATCCTGTTGTTTTCAAGTTTGGAAAGGCAGAAGAAGCCGTTTGGCACTATCAATTTGGAACAGTTCCTGGTTCTTCAGTTACAACAACAGTTGTCTCCTGCAGGTGAATGAAACGTGAAGCGGACCGTGCATGCTTGCATTTGTCATCTGCTAAAAAGTGGAGTAAATCTCTGCCATTGGAAGGAGCCAAATTCAAACACATAGATCAGAGAACCAGATGCGTAGGTCTATCTTTCCAGAATACGCATCATACTTGCATTTATATAGATTTGAAAATGACAATATCTGACCTATTCTTGTTCAAAAGTCAAGCAATCTAGTTCAGAGTTTTTGAGTCGAGTATGGGTTGTGCAGGGTTTTTTTGGTCTTGTTTCTCCCCACATGGCGATCAAAATTGCATCAAACTGGCAACCCTTCGTAAGAACCACAGCCCAGAAAGTAGCTGCAAGTGTCACAAAGGTTGGCGACCCCTGCGCTAGAGACTCCAATTTTGCAAAGTCATACCAACCCTCGTCAGATATCCTTTACCTTTGTGCAGGGCAAACAAGGGTTGGCCCAAAAAAAAAAAAAAGACGGGGATAACAATCACCTTGGCACCGCCCACATTCTCTACCAACATGCCGACACGCTCCCTTTAATGAGAACTAGGTTGTAGAAAATAAAAAGAGCGCGAGACGATTGCTTTTTATTTTATTTTGTTCGTACCGGTGGACGAGAGACACATCACTCCTTGTTTCCAAGCAACAGGAAGCTGCCACAACGTCACTACATACAGGCTTACAAGGTTTAGTGCAAAATATAACTGAGCTTAACAGGGCAACTATTTAGACACTAAATGTTAGTAGAACTTTCTTCTGGTTTGGAACTTTTCCCCCTATTATCTTTAAACATCAGAAAAAACAGAAGCGCTTTATGATTGAAACCAGAACAGGAGATTTGAGGAGAAGGTGACTCTCAGATGTCTTTCAGTGTGTCTTGTCCGTTGGGGTTCTCCAGCCAGTGAGGAGGCCAGCTGGCTTTGATGCTGGGACGCTCCTTCAGCAGAGAGTGATACTCCGCCAGTTTGGGGTAACGCTCCGCAGATAACCTACGCAAAAGTATTGACAGTGGTGAATTTGTGGGCGTGGCTTCAGCAGAACACGACTGCTGTCCCTCCGACTCACCCGAATCTGAAGAGAGTGGCAATGGTCGGGAAAACGGTCACGTCTGCCAGCGAGAAGGTCGATCCCGCCAGGTGGGGGCTCGACTGCGGAGGAAGCGGTGACAAATATGGACTCTAAGCGGACAGGGAGCTTTCACTTTGCATGTATTTGTGTGTGTGCACACACACCTTCTGCAGGTAACCCTCCCAGAGCTGCAGCTCCGTGCTCAGAGCCTCCCTGTTTCTCTGAAGTGCCGAGTCATGCCTCTCTCCCTCCGGGACAAACCACGAGTAGTAAATCACTGCATCTTTAAAAAAAACACACAAAAAAAACAAAGGTATAAGAAAAACAAAAGACCTTTAAAGGGATAGTTCAGATGTTTTGACTTGAAGTTGTATAAGATCCTCACCATCAGTGTCATTCATCAGCATTGACTTTTCCCCCACTGCGTCCCCTGTTCTACCCGGTTTCGGTGTTGCAGAAAGTAGTTCCGTCTAGTTGCTGGGGTCACACGAATAAAGCGTTTTGCTCCGAAAAAAAATCATGAATTCTTTGGGACAAAAAAGTCAGACCTCGCAATCACCCTGCACTATTTTCCCTCCGTTCCTATCTCTGCGCGCACCTTTCCATCAGCTGAAGGAGGTGGAAGGAGCTCCTTCAGAGCATGTAAACGCTGTAAAGCAGCTGATGATGT
>CAESWR010000647.1:977720-995651 GCA_903171835.1 Mullus surmuletus | reverse complement strand
GCAAAGTGAGAGAAGACGCATCGCAGTGGTCTCCTTCCGTGCATGTAAATGCCCTGAAACAGCTGATGATGGTGCGCGCAGTGATACAAACGGAGGTAAAATAGTGCCAGGTGATTGCAAGGTCGGACTATTTTGTCCCAAAGAATTCGTGATGCAAATGGATTACTCTTTTGAACGCATGTTTTTTGGAGCAAAATCCATGTGACTCCAGCAACAAGACGGAACTACTTTCTGCAACACCGAAACCGGGCCGGAACTCCGCTCACGGGACGCAATGGGGGAAAATTCACTGCTGATGAACGACACTGATGGTGAAGATCTCATACAACTTCATGTCAAAAAATCTGAACTGTCCCTTTAAGTACTCATTTTTATATTTAAAGCAGCTGAGGCACTAAAAAAGATCACAGAACATTTTGCACCACTTGCGGCGTAACTGGCGATCATTTTGACCGTCTCATCGCAAAAAACAAGCACACTCTTATGTTGCATTACTGTTAAAACATTGTTGTTTGGTGGGGGGGGGGGGTGGGGGGGGGATTAATAATGATGAGCTGATAACAGTGAAACAAAACAGAGCAGAGCGTTGTTTCTGTTGGCATTTCAGCAGATGTGTGTGTGTGTTCTATAGGAACACTGAGCAGCGTCGTCACATTGAAGTCAGGAGGTTCAAACATGCCCACTTGTGTGTCTTACTGAGTTTCTCGTAGAATGTGAGGCCCTCAAACATGCGTTGGTACATCAGGGCTTGTTCTGCCGCGCTGTCTGGGATCAGCTTGTTCCCCTGGGACTTGAACTGGCTCTGAAAAATCACGCATGATAGTTAAAAAACAGTGAATAGTCAATCAGGAGGGGAAAAAAATGGTTTTAATATTGCAGTGGATGCAGCATCTATTTGGGTTAGCGGACTTGCTCACCTCCAGGTAGAAACAGGCTGCGTAGGATTCATTCACAGCGTTGTCGCCATGTTTGAAAGAAGGAAGCTACAAGATAAAAAATTATGAGAGCAAAACCTTTAATTTTCATTGCTATTCATCCTCATCGCGAGCTATAATGTGTGCCGATTCTATATCAGGGGTGTTTAACTGTTCAGATTTGATTGTACCCTTAGGTACATTTAGTTTGCAGTGAGTTCTCATTCATACACTATCACAGGCATACGGGATAATGCGAAGTTAGTGCTCAGGCTGCAAAAAAAAAGGCATCCATAAAAAAGAAAATCTCATATAAGAACCAGGCAAAGACCAAAGGAATGTGCCACACGTTAAAACAAGATAAAAGAGAAACGGATCAGTCAATAAATCACTAAATAAATCAGGGTATCTACTACTATCTGCTTAATTTGAAGTTCATTTCAATACCTTTTCAAGACTTTTTCAAGACCTTCTACCGACCTCACCGCCACTTTGAGCAGTAACCGTTTCCATCAGTGGCACCTTTAACTTGACAGTTTTAGTTTACGATTAACAGACCACTGTCATAAAATCCAATTCAAATAATTCTGAATTCCCGCTCACGTACGTTCTGGTGCTCTCCGAGACAATTCACCTACGCACCCATCAGTCTTTTTTTTTATGCTACTTATAAACGACTAAAGTCCCACACTTTTATAATGTTTTTTTGGATTCAAACTCTTTTGACACCTGATTCAGAAAGTGCCGTCAAAAATGTAAGACCTCATAAAGTGGTGATAAGACTTTTTAATACCTTTTAAGGCTCTTACTTTCCCCAAAACTGATTGATCAACTTTCAATAATTTTCAAGATCCTGTAAATCCCTGGAATTGCAGGGACAACGCTGTTTTTTGTAGTACTTAGATTTATAGGGAGGTACGAGGAACCTCCGTCCTAGCACTCGAAGCCAATACCTCAGTGACTCATTCATTCTTTCATTCTTTCATCATAACACTACTATAATAGTAAGCGAAGTTCACCTGGAAACCACATTAAACCCCAAAGTGCTGCAGAATTCCAAGCCTACAAGAAACTACCTTCAACATTGGCTGCACGAATCATAACCAATGCTGTTATTTTATACTATTTTCCCCTTTTTTTGAGACAAAGGAGTAATAAAAAGCAAGTGAAAATCAGTGAAGTTTAACATGATCACCAGTGTTGCTCGCCACTGCCCCCTATCGGACACCAATATACCACATAAATAGCGCTTTAAAAAAAAAAAAAAAACCTGCTGGGTAAAAAATACACACGCCGAATTAAAAATCTACAAAAGAAATGTGTGTGAGCATTTCAGTTCTGCTCTTATATGAAGGATTTTTGCAGGAAAACGCTAAATATGTGATATTTTGAATGGAGTCCGGGTCGATTGAACTGACAATGGCTGTTAATCCCATGTGGTTATTCTGGGTTTAAGATGATGTGATCTGAGGTTTAATCCCCCTCAGAAATACACGTGTATGTGATGTTTTTCTCCTCCAGCGCGTACCTGTCCTCTGGGGTTCATATCTAACACCTCCTGGGACTTGTGCTCCATTTTCTCGAAGGAGAGCAGCTTGTGGTTGTAGCCCTGCAGGTTCTTCTCCTCCAGGGCGACCATCACCCTCCAGCAGGGGGGGGAGCCGGACCCCCACAGCAGATGCATGTCCTGGGCCATGGCGAGGAGTCCGTGGGTCTGGATGGAGTCTGCGTGGCGGGTCGTGGAGGCCGCTGAGGTCCTGCTTGCGACGCAACAAGCTTAGCGAACGCTGGAACTGCCTTCGCGGAATGGGGGAAGTTTGCCGCGGATTTGGACTGCCAGAAGTCACAAGCCTCCTCTCAAACAGTTTATTAACGTTGCAATCGATGAATACATATCTGAATTTGAGCAAATGTGTCCATGCAGTGAGATCATTTTAAATCTTGATTGGTTAATCATTAAAAAAAAGCAATTAAAGGATATAAACTAGTCAAAATAATGACGGATTACTCGTTTGAAAGATGTTAACTTTTTTACTCTTCACTCTTTCTCTTTCGTTATGTCATTTAGTATGCGTTCAATCCAAAGCGCGTGTGATTTGAAGGTTTTGTCATGCTGGCAGAAAAAAATGCTAGGCATACTTTTCCCATCCTCAAGATTACCCTAACCGGATTGGATGTTTATTTTCCACATAGTTTATGTGACCCACAGGCCTCCACAGTGTTGGATATTGCCATCTTGTGGCAGAAAAAGTGAACTGCGTATCTATTTTGCAGCAGGTATTGCAGCTTCCCAAACATTTATCAACAATATTGTGAACTTGTGGATAAAAGTAGTCGTTATAATAATAATAGTCAGTTTTATTAAAATCTTTTCACTGTTAAAATTGAAGTGTGATCTATGCACTGCCTCAGAGATCCTTGAGGACGTCGTACCCCCGTGGGCTGGCCAGCCAGTGAGGGGGCCAGGTTGCTTTAACGCTGGCTCTGTCTTTCAACAGACTGTAGTATTTGGCCAGTTTTGGGTAGCGTCCAACCGACAACCTGGAGAAAACAAAGGTGTGTCGAGTGTCTGCGACATCCCGGCTTCAAACACTCACCAAACACCCCAACGACACCAAAAAGAATTTGCATAGAAAGAACTTCGACACCTACCCGAAGCGTAAAGCGTAGGCCACGTTGGGGAAGACGATGACATCTGCTAAGGAGAAGCCCCCTGCCAGGTACGAGCCTGCACCCACCTTCAGTGAGGGGAACACACAGGTCATCAGAGTGCTGTAGGTGTGTGTGTGTGTGTGTGTGACCTTACTGTGCACACACCTTCTGCAGGTAACCCTCCCAGAGTTTGAGCTCAGCAGTCAGAGCCTCTTTGTGTCTCTCCAAAGCAGAATCGTGTCTCTCTTCTTCAGGGACCAACCACTCGTAGTAGATGACTGAATCTAAGACAGCAGTGTGTGAGGAGGGGGCTTCCCTTTAGCCTTTTGTTTTGTTTTCCTGATTATATAATCTTACTGAGTTTATCCGTGAGAGCGAGACCCTCCATCATGCGCTGGTACATCACTGCCTCCTCCGCCGGGGATTCAGGAATCAGCTTGTTGCCCTGTGACTTGAACTGATTCTAACGAGTTCGTATAGAGAAAAGGGACATTACACATCGTAATACACATCATTTTCCGGACCACCTGAGGCTGTTTCTAAAGGGATGAGCAGTTTACCTCTAGATATAAACACGCAGCACAGGACTCATTCAGTATGTTGTCGCCGTGTTTGAAGGCAGGGAGCTGGCAAACAGAATAATATATGAAAGTGTGTTTAATCGTGTGCAGAATGGTTAGCAAACTGTAGAAAGTTAAATTGGTTGTGATCCATCAACTACACAAATACACACAAAATATACGCATCTATACTTTACTGGAGTAATTGTTTTTCAGCGGACTTTTTACTTCTACTCCTCACATTTTCGCGCTATTATCTGTACTTTCTTGTTACTCCTATTTCATTTCAGCGTGTCATGGTTCACAAAAACACACAAAAGAACAAAAACCTTTCCAGATAAATCGCACCATGCGGATTGAGTGGATTTGACTGTTTGGATGAGAAGTGTAAACATGTACCATTCCTCAGCGCTACACATATGGTTCTTTGTATTGTACTAAAATGCTATGAATGCGGCTGAAACATGTGCATCCCAAATCTTTCAACATTAACACTTTAATATAACATTGTAGTTATTATGCCCTTTAAAAAACAACTTTTTGGGGGGGAGGTGGGCTCGTGCACTATAGGCCCCTGTGGCACAGCCTCAGCTTTCATCCCCAATGGCATTTTTTCACCCTTACATTACTTTTACTTGTATACTTGAAGTAGTTTTGTGAATACTTTTGACGCCTGTGGCTGGCAGGCTTTTAAAGAACTAGATTCTGCGTCTCCCACACGAGGTCGGCGTGAGCGCTCGCCCTACCTGTCCCCTCGGGTTGGTTTCCAAGACCTCCTGAGATTTGTGCTCTCCTTTCTCAAAGGACAGCAGCTTGCGTTTGTAGCCCTGCAGCTTCTTTTCCTCCAGAGCGATCATGACCCTCCAGCAGGGAGGGGACCCGGCCCCCCACAGGAGGCTCATCGACTTGGCCATGCCGCGCAGAACAAAACCCGGAGGACGCCACGTCGAAGCGGGTTTATGACGACCAAAGGTTGTGTGCTCATAAGGAAGCGAATGAAGATAACACTCAACTTCTTTTTTTTCTTACAGTTTTTTTTTTTATTATTATCATTATTGTAGAATTTGTATACACAGCATTTCAAGTGAAAGTGTTCATATGATCAGCTCACTACATCGTATTTATGGAGTGATGTTTTAGTGTGAGAGGGGGTGGGCTTCCTTTATCCCACACACCCGTTCAAGTTCATACAAATGTGACCACAGAGTTCAAAGCAAAACAACGAAAAAAACGTCAAAAATGTAAAACATCCAAAGCAGGGACCATCGTCTATGATCACATCTACCACTTCAATTGTTTTAATTACAATTCACAGAATAGCCTCTTTTTTTTTAACCATTTCTCTCTGACTATAATACAACAGAAATTACAAAATAATACACAACGGGAACCGCGCTAAACATGCACGCTACTACTACAGTATAGGATGTCTCGCAGCTGACAAGGGCATTTACACATTTTATGCAGTCTTCTCTGCATGTCCTTCAAATATTACATGATTTTTTAAAAAATGTTCTTATTTTACTTTGTCTTTTTACACTTTACAAACACTTCCTCTAAGATTTAAAAACATCCTTTTATTTTTTCCCTGTTTGAAATCCATGCAAAGAGGAGTAAGGTGCAAGATGTCACACGTCTTTCCATTGCGAAAACGAGTGTCTGAGCTTTCAAATAAATACTGAGAACATTTGCCAAAACTTAAAAAAGAGAGAAATAAAACAATAATCGTCACCTTTGTTAAATCCGTCTGCCTGTCTGACATCGTGAGTTAACTGAGAAGTAGGAGCGTGCGACCGGAGGCGAAATGATGGCAAAAAGGTACGGCACTGTCCCTTTAAGTGAAAGGCACAAATCAGAAAACCTTTCACGTTCCTACTAAACACGACTGCACTCGTCAGAAGCCAAACTTTGCATTTTCCCGAGGGATAATTCCCAGTAAGCTATTTGGTTGTCTGTCTGATATCTGGACTCTCTGAAACTGGATGGAGTGTGTGTGTGGGGGTGCAACCGAAATTCACAGCTTTTAAACAGGAGAGAGAATTGTGAAGTCACAAAGCTACATGAAAGAAATTATCCCCTCTGGCAAAACACAAAGTCTCAAATACATAATTAGATAAATAAACCTCCCTCTAATTCAGTGCAGAGGCAGCGTCACTGAATTACATCTTGTTTTCTTTGCCGAAACTGAGTAACTCAGTCCTTAATCGACGCGTTCTTCACTTCCACTTTGGCTTTCGGAAGGAATTTCTTTGAGTTGCATTTAAAAAAAAGAAGAATGAAAAAAAAAGGACACTGCAGCATCATCACTCAGACACATCAGGCAAGTTTAGCAGCTGACAGGAAGCTAGAGGGGCTTCGGGGCTTGCGCGACAAAGCTTGGGGCGAGGGCAGCCGGCTGACGGTGACAGCGTTTCCACGGCGACAGGAGGATGGGCCGGGGTGGGAGGGATCACATCGGCGAGTCCGGGGAGTCGGTGAGTCCGAGCGCGAGGGCTTCCTCCGGGGTCAAACCGTTCTTCAGGGTCCGCCTCACTGCCGGGACAGGAGAAACTGTTAGTGTGTGTGCGTGTGTGTGTGTGTGTGTGCTTCTTTGGTGGAGTGTCAAAAAATGAGTGTCATTTGATATAACGCTTTCAACAAAACACTAATTAAATTACATCATAATCAGCGGAGACACATACATATAGCTCCCAAAATAACAATTATTTCCATGTTAAATACTCATGATTATCATTAAATTCATAAAGAAACTTTACATTTGAATTGTTTTATGGCTTATTATTGGCGCCATAGAGGTTTAACACAGGTAAGGGTGGGTGTTGTTTCAAAATATTTGATACCAGTACTAATACCAGTACCAGTACCCTACAAACAATACCGATACCAATTGAGTACTTCATTTGATACTTTTTGTTACTTCATTCAATAGCAATCATGCGAATAGAAGCAAATCAGTTCAAAAGATTTTTACACAAATACATTTTGAAAGTGCTCAAATTACGCTCAATGTGTTTTTTTTTCTAGATCTGAGTACAAAAAAATCGATTGCAGCTTTTGTTTGACAGGCGCAGCTTTGATACTACTTGCTACCGGGTTGTTTCGGTCAATACCTGAGCGGTATCGAGGACCGATACCCAGCCCTAGTGGAGACCCACACATCCCCATACATATAGCTCCTAAAATAACTATTATTGTCATGTTAAATACATTTGAATTGTTTTACGGCTTATTTTTGGCGCCATAGAGGTCTATCACAGGTCAATGTCCAAACCGACTGTTTATCCAACAATACACCCAATAAAGTAAAAACAAGGTGGCAGACCAGTAATGATGGTGGGTCACATCTGATTCACATTTGGATATTTTTGTTATTGAAACTGATTTTAAACAACCCACAATGCGAAGAACTGCAGCTTTTATCCCCTGCGGCGACACATGGATTTGAAGGAAGTGTGTATGAAGTGCTCAGTAATCTGACAGACCGAAACCCCAGCAGACTCTGCGGGAATGCGTGTCAATACCCGTGAATAAAACGCTGATCCAAAACTATTTGTCTTTTTTTTTTTTCCTATTTGAAGTCTTTGGAGATGTCATCTGGAGTTTGCTTAGAATTCTTTGGAGACGTGAGAAGCCTCTTTGTTTCCCTCGTCCACAGTTGTGTCTTTGTTGTCAACCGCTTTGAATTTGTTTTGCAGCTCTCTCGCGGTCACGCTCAGGTCTTACGTGACTTGCGGTTGGCCCTGGACCTCCTCCTCTCTCTGGGCTGGGCTCGGGTTCCCGGACCCTGAGTGGCCGACCGCACGATGCGCTCCATGATCTCGTCCGCCGCGTCGTCTCCGTAGATCTGGGTCTCCTCCACGGGCGGAGTCCGCGCCTGCATGATGCGACCTGCGTGGGAGGAAAAACATCGGAAAATGCTCAGAAAACCGTTGGACGGCATGTGTGGGGTTCTAAAGCTGGCTACACTCTACGGGATAATCGAGACGATTTCTGTCCCGATCTCCACATAACGATCATTTTGTGTGTTAAGAGTGATTTTGTCCGGTCCGATCCACTCGGAAGGAGAGACTAGTGTTGTAGTACTCGAGATCGGTCTTGGTCTTGAGACCGGTCTGAAGATCGTTTTTTGAGGGTCTTGGTCTCATCTCGGACTGAGCGGACTTGGGTTTTTTGAACGAGACCGGTCGAGACCACCACTGATAGGCTTTTTGTCCGTCCTCTCAAACCCCCCCCCCGCATACAGAGAGAGAGGCTGTGTTCATGCTCGGCACCCGGTGAACTCGTCATGAAAGATGTCTGCCAACTCAGCAATAATCAAGTTTGGTTTCCTAAACCACAAGGAGTTTATTATCCATCTGTCTTGGTCTCGACCTCCAAATGTCTTGTCTCAGTCTCGGTACTCTCTGGTCTCGGTAATGTCTTGGTCTTGGTTGGTGCGGTCTTGACTACAACACTAGGAGAGACCGTAAACAGTGACGATGTATAACGTTTGTGACTAAAAATCCTGAAGTGTGTAATGTCGGGTGTATCGGACCAACGGTCAATCAAGACGCGAGCTGAGTCAGCTGACTGACGAAAGAGGAAGTAAAAACAAACATATACAGCACACACCCCCAACTCGCCCTTTAACGCATACAGCCCACATTCCCACCATTCCCATGACTTTTTCCATAATCGTTTTGTGTGTGTGTGTTTTTTTCCCCAAAAGTAATAGTCCGGAAACAACCATCTTTGCTTCTTCCTGTTTGTCCGCCATGTTTGTTTACACTGAAGTCACGTTTACCCACGTTAGATTTGGAATACTGAGCGTGAAGAACCTGATACTCGGTGTGCTCAGTAGTGCACATCACACTCTATAAGATCAGAAGAGATCGATCTTGTGTGATTTGTCTTATGTTATCATCAAGTGTGCCGTCTCTGTGAAGGTTTTAAGAATCCTGTCTTGTGTGCCAGCCTTAAAGGGAGGTTCCGGGCTCTCACCTCCCCGCCCGGGCCGCGACCGGGTTCTGGTCCGGAGTCCCGGGACGGCGCTTGCCTCCTTGTCGCCGCCTCCCAGGCTGGTTCTCAGCATCGCCTTCATGTTCTCGTGCTCCACGGCGTCCTCGGCGTGGCCCAGACCCTGAGGCTGCTCCGGCTCCTGGCTGCCACTGGGGGCGCTGCTGCTGGTGCCGCCCGACCCGCTCCGCCCGCACTAAACGGACAAAAACAGTAGAAAAAAAAAAATAGGATTAAAAGTTGAAACACTGATCCTGCTGATGAGGGCTGGGTATCGTTTCAAAATTTTCCATACCGATACCAACTGGGTACTTCGTTTGATGATTCATTCAATATTAATCATGCTATTCGATGCAAATGTCAACACTCCTCTCCATTACGCTTGCGGTGATTGGCTGCGAGTAAAACCATAGAAACAGTCTTTTTTTCTAGATTTGGGTACAAAAACAACCGAGCAGGTATCATTTTACAGGCGCAGTTTTGATACTGCTTAGTACTGGGTTGTTTCGGTCGATACCCAGCCCCACTGCTGATGCATCAAACTCCAAACAGTGTGTGTTTAATATGATAATAACAGAGACGGGTTAGAAGTATCATGCACACACACACACACACACACACGCACACGGGTACGTGCAGGCACATGTGGTGATACCTCGCTCTCCTCTTCGTCATCAGACTACAGGGGGAAAAAACAGCCAACGTCAAAGAACAGATCAAAGGCAACAGGGAAAGGAGAAAAGAGCAGAGCAACAATGCGAAACAAGAGAGGTTTGTGTGTGCGTGTGTGTGTGTGTTTATGAGAGAGAGGTACGGCAGCTGCGCAATGCTCACCGGTGCGTTGACGTCCATGATCATCTTCCCCCGGGTCTTGTTGCGCTCACGGTGGTCGGCCCGTTTCTGCTTCTGCTGCAGCACGCGGTCTCGGGTGGTCCGGTACTCCAGAGCGAACTCGCTGAGGATCTTGCTGAACCGGTGGACGCTGATCTCCCTCACGCTGTAGGCCGGGTGACCCAGGAACAACAGGAACGAGTGGAACCTTGGAGGAACACAATTCATTCCTTTTAGCCAGCAGATCCCCCCAATTCGCTACACACGCCAGCTTGGAAGGGCATTGATCATCGATTATACCTGTTGATGATCCGGCGGTGCACAATCTTCAGGATGATGATCCTCTCTGCGCAGTCTTTGAGGAAGTCCGACATCTTCTGCTTAAGCTGGGGCTTCATTTCGTGCTTGGCGATCACCTTCAGATGGTCCCACGAGGCCTTGCAGCGGCGCTCCATCTGACACAAGTTCTCCTGCAGCTGGTCGAAGTCCACCTGAAGGGACAGACAAAAGAAATTAGGGATGTCAGATGGACTGTCCTTCGTTGTAACTCGAACCCTATATTGGCCCCGGCTAGGGTTAGGGTTTAGAGAACGGAAGGCCTTAGAGACATGGGGCCAAGTCCTACCCCTAGGTTTTTGGGCAACCCGAGTTCAACGAGCTGGGTCCTGAGCTCTTACGACCTTGCGTTGCTGAGATAAAGCGCAAATGTGATCCTCCAAACATGTGCATCTCAGCACTGGAGGCTCCTAGAGACTCGGGACCAAGCCCAGTGAGTTTGGCATCCGTGAATATAGAGGGCTAGGTGCTGGTTTGGTGTCTTTAGCACATTTGCATCAGAAATGATGGTGAGTAAAATGTCATAAGTACTTTGACCACTAGATGGCATCTGTCACTTTCAATGTTATATTGATGCTATTCACTGAGGCTGTTTACAAGGTGTCATAATGAATTTATGAGGTGGAAAGCAAGTCAGGTGTAAATTACGAGGTCGGTTTACAATAACTCGTCAGCAAACACATCTTGCTGATTTCTCCCACCAACGTTTCAGGTCGGTGGTAAAACACTATTGTGAAAACACAATAAGCGTGAAGGAAAGCTCCCTGTGAGTGAGCGCTCACCTTTGCGGAACGCGTGATGGCCCCGATCTCGGAGTAGAGGTCGGTGCTCTGAGGGAAGTTCTCCACCACCACAGAGCAGGCGTGATGCAGCAGCGACTGCTTGTGAACCGTGTCCTTCACCTCCGGAACCTTCTCCAAGTACGTCAGCTCAAAGCCTTTGGCCTGCAGCCACAGGGAAGGAGACCTTACTTTCTGCGGTATTCTCTTACTCCAATCACACACTTCAGCTGAAATTATGGCCGTAATGTACACACCGAAGTAGCTGAGTATGAAAGAGTATTAGTATATCACCTGTCCTTGTATTATAAAGGCCAATGATGTCATTCTCAAGCTCTAAATGAAAGAAAATTGCCCTTCTAATAAAACTTAATGCTCCTCACTACTCACACTGCTTCCATTGAGGAAGTTTCCAATGGCGAGCAGCGTGGAGAGGATGTACCGCAGCGTTTTGTTCTTTTCCAGCTGTTCCATCCCTTCCTTCAGATCCTGCAGCGGTTCTGCTACTTCCTGTTGAAAACACACACACACACACACAGAAACGCACGTTCCATTAGTCGAGTCAATTAGGACTTCTAACGACATACGTTTCATTTGTCTGCGGTTAAGCGGCGAGCAGGTGCGCGTCGTCTCCCGCCTGCGAGCCGCCTGCTTTGAGGTCGCGAGGGGTCGTTTGCAGGTCGCCGCTTCGGTCCGGCTGCCAAACGTGGTTCTGATTACGCAAATCTTTCGTGTTTGCGCAACAGTTTTTCCTGTTGTGTGCCTGCGCGGTATGTTGCACTCCATTATACTTTTTCACTACCAAAGCGTCCAGCGGCGGGTCGTGAGGACTGCCGCTCAACATGCGGTCAGAAACCTTTCCTATGGAGATTAAAGACAACTGCATCCTGTGTTAAGCCCTAAAATTTACAGGACAGAGGCGGAGGGGCGGCCGATTTTCTCATTCCGCTGTTTTCTGCTTTGAACCGGTCCTCCTGGATGCATTCTTTGCCCGAGTAAAACACAATGTGCCAGGAGAAGACAAGGTGCCGCTAATAAGCGTGCATACTTTGTTATGATGTAACCGTGTTGATGTTTTGCGGATGTTGTTTGTACCGAAGGGATGTTGATCCTTACACACACACTCACACACACATGCTGTGCACATTTGCTCAAACCTTTGCGGTGCATTTGGAGTTGTGTAAGTTACTGCGCTTAACAAAAAACACCTTTGCCCGCTAAGAGTGATGTTAAACATGCATTTGGTTTGGCTTTTTCCTCCTCCAAATTGAAAACGATGTTCTCATAAGAATATTTGGAAGTAAAGTTGCGTGTCAAAACCTTCTCGGTCGCCTCGTAGTCCATCTTAAAGGCCCACAGCTGGAGTCTGGCGGAGAGTTCACTGATGGCCGACAGCGTGAGGAGGAACTGCTCCGCCGAGCCCAGTGGGACTTCGGGGTTGGCCAGTTGGGCCTCCTGGATCTTCTGCTTCTCCTCCTCCGTCGGAATCATGGTCAGGATTTTCTGGCGGGAGGACAGAGTCGGGTAAGAGGGACAAAGAGGACGGCGGAAAATGAAAGCGAGCGCGGGCGGCGTTGTCGTTCCCTCACCTCTATGCCTTCTTTGTTGAGCGCGTACTCGTCGAAGTTCAGGATGGCCGTCTTGATGGTGCGAGGAGGAGGGAGAACCGTCAGGCCGATGTTGATGGCGTTGCTCCTCTTGGAATCCAGGACGATGATCTCCTGCCGCTTGCCGTCAGCTGCCGTTTTCTGACAAAAAGAGAAATAAAATCAATGACTGCCGGGTTTCTCTCTATCCTCCCTTACTGCCTCTACAGCTCTTTCCCTCTGTGTGGTCCGCTTTACGAGCTTGTCAGGATTTAGAGGGATCATCACTCAAGTTCCATCGACTGCAGCTGTGCAGATATATGTTTGGTTGCCAGATCGGTCTATACCAGGCGTGTGTTTGCACGGCGCACATGCTGTTTTTTTACTGCGTGTGCGCGAATGACCTCATCAGAGCTCAAGGCTATTCTGAGCCATTAGTGTGAGGAAGTCGTAATATGTCACCACATAAAAGAGCAACCGAGGAGACGCAAAGTTCTGGTTGCTGCCACTAGGAGATGATAGACTCCACATATGGAGAGGGGGAACCACCACCAACAACCCTAAAGTTCAATTTTAACTCCCCACATGAGTATCTTTTACCGAAAACAACACATCAGATGTTCGTTATCCATCATTGCCTGCATTGTGTTTAGAGTGATGGTCAGGCATCATAAAACCAAAAAAAACAAACAATGGAAAAATGGCTTTGTGCTTTACACTTTGAAGTGCCACATTACCAGAGACCAACATTATGAAGACCACAGATCAAATATAAGACAGTCCATGGTGGTCCTTTAAATCTGGGATTCCATCATTACTTGACTAAGATTCATGGAGATCCCATAGCTTGAGACCACCTTCATTCTAGCAGGTCCATTGTGGACCATCTGCCACGTCTAGGAGGTCCTGAATCTTCTGGTGCTTATCGGAGTCGCCATTTTGAAGCGGGGAGCTCAGGAGTTCAAAGTGTGAAAAGGCCTGCTCTCGAGTTCACGTCTTAGCGGACCATACCTTTCTATTTAGAGGCTTTGTTAGAATTACAGAAGCCTCGGAACGTGGCTGTTTGATCACAATCAGAACACACATGGCCCTGCTTAACCTCCAAAGCCTCAAGGTGCTGGAGATCACGGGCACCAAACCTGCGAGGGCTGCGTGATTAGCAACAAATAGGCAGCAGCCAGACAAGCAAGGAAAACCCAACAAGAAGAAACTATGAAACAAAGAGGAACAGATATGACTCGCTGTGTCCCAATCCAATATTGATATCGGATATTTGCCCTGGCACTTCTAGTGGTTGTTTTGCACTTTAAAAATATAATTTTTAGTTTTCAATGGCTTTATTGAGGTTATTTTTCAGGCTCTTGTAATCTATTTTGTATTTATTTTATGCATTTGTTGAATATTCTTAAGGTTAAATGTATGTAACCCATTGGTTATTAATCAATGGGTCCGTTTTTTCCATACCTACTGTTGCTGACTATTGTTCTCCGTATGAGTAACATCACTTGATCAAGCCTTTTCTAACATTCCATACTACAAAATAAGTTATACAAGTAGGTATGATTCGTGCCGTATCGATATCGATATCGTATCGGCCAGTACTCAAGGCGGCAATATCGGAAAAGTTGTATCGGGACACCCCGAGAGTGTTTTCCTTCTGGCTTTGCGGTAACAAAGCTGAAAATTGTTGTTTTTTTTTAAAAACAAATACATTCACAAACCAGCAAGCCAGACACTTTCAGACAGTAATGACTCACCTTTGTGACGGGAATTTCCTTTGACTTGGTCTCAAAAAGGTGTTCCAGTTTGCCTGTGTCTAATTTCACAGATTCCAGTTTGGACCACAATGAGTCTCCACCCCTCTTGTAGTCTCTGTATTGGGGGTCTGACTGACGCACCTGATCACAAGAAGCACAATTGTGGTACAGCTGTTTACTTCGACAAAAGAGGTCAATCAGAAACATTGATGTCAACGCGCCGGGGTCGTGTGCCGACTCACCTCGCTCCAGAAGAGCCTGATGGTCTTCTTCTTCTTGTTGAAGAGCGGCGGCTCCGGAGGCGGCGGCACTGGAGCGCTGAACAACGGAGGAGGAGGAGGCCTCATGACCCCTATCAAGGGCGGAGGCGGCGGGCAGCTGCCCAGCATGGGTGGGGGCGGGGGGAAGCGGGGGATGCAGGGCGGCGGGGGCGGAGGGGGCGGGAGGTCGCTGCACCCGCCCATCAGCACGGCGTCCAGGATGTCCTTGTCGTCCTCGTCCGTCAGGTCGGTGAAGTTGATGTCCCCGATGCACAGCTCCCGCGGGCTGGCCAGCAGCTGGTCCCAGATGGTGTCCGACTCCTTTTTGGGCGGAGGGGGCGGGGCCTCGTTGGCCGGGCCGTCCAGGTGCGGCAAAGCCATGTCCTTGATCAGGTGTCCGAAGCGCTCTGCGAACGGACGGATGCTCCCCCGGGGATCCAACGCGTCGTCCTCCTCGGGGCCGGCTCTCCCCTCGGCGTCCTCGCTCGTCTCTTTGTCCTCGCCCTCTCCTTTCTCCTTCTCCTTCTCTGCCTCCTCCTCTTCCTCCTCCTCCTCATCGCTGGGCTTCTTGTTCTGTGAGTACAGCATGTCCAGCATGAAGAGCTTGCTGTTGAGGAGTTTGCTGCACTGCTCGTTCACCTCGCCCTCCTTGAAGCCTGATGAGGGGAAAAATAAACACAATAGGGAAAATTGTTGTTGATATTGGTATTGGATGATATCGGCCTGCATCTAAAATCTTCGATATCAGGTATTGAGGTTATTTTTCAGGGTCTTCTAATGTATTTCTTATTTCTTTTATTCAACTCTACAATATTCTTATGTTTAAGGTTAAAATGCATGTAACCCATTGGCTAATAATAAATGGGTCAGTTTTTCTCATACCCACTGTTGCTGACTATTGTTCTCTGTTTGAGTAATATCAAACTTGTCTAACATTCCATACTACAAAATAAGTAAAAAAAGTATGTACGATTCCTGCTGATA
Organism: Mullus surmuletus; assembly: GCA_903171835.1. Lineage (NCBI taxonomy): Eukaryota > Metazoa > Chordata > Actinopteri > Syngnathiformes > Mullidae > Mullus > Mullus surmuletus. The sequence goes on along the minus strand of CAESWR010000647.1, from coordinate 979,997 downwards.
TCATATAATAATCAAGGCGGTATTAACATCAGTATTGAAAGTGAAAAAGTTGCATCTGCAAAAGTTGCAATCACCTCCTTTAATATCTATCCATCAGGTATTTTCATTTGAGACAGTGCTAATTCATAACTTGGGAGTGAAATATTCACAGTGATCCAACAAATCCCCCTGAGATCGTGCCCTCTGTCACAGGAACTGGTTCAGGTAGATTAAGCTTCTCACATTAAAGGGAGTTTTTCTTTGCTCCTATCACTTCATAAGAACACCAAACCACTATAAGGCCTTTCATCCCACTTTCATGCCTTACTTGGGGATTCACAAACTGGAACGGCTCTTGATTCGAACTTTATTCTCGGTGCCAGACAAACATGTCATCTCTTGCCGGTGAGTTTGCGTGACGTCTGCGTGCACTATGCAAACAAACCAGGAACCCGCACATCAAAACATTGCTCAACGGTACTTCCCGCAGTCAGTCGCTGCAGAGTCACACATGTCTGATTCTGCTTGATCACAGTGTGGCTCCATCCTGAGAAGTTTGATGGCTGCTTTTTTTCAAGGTCTTCTAATTTACTGTCTATTTATTCATTCAATGATAGACTTGTTTTATGTTTAAGGTTAAAATTTACATAACCGATTTGTTAATAATAAAGCCTTTTACAGATCAAGCCTTTCCTAACATTCCATACTACAAAATAAGTAATAAAAGTATGTATTATTTGTGCTGATATCATATCAGACCGATATCGGTTTCGGCCAATACTCAGGGTTGCAATATCGGTATGGGGACCTGGACAAAGAAACCCACCGTTGTCATTGCCCCCCCTCTCCTCCCTCTCCAGGGTGCTGCTGGCGGAGGAGATGCTGGAGGCCGAGCAGTTGTCCTTCTCGTTCACCTCCTCATTCTGCCGCTCCTTGTCGCTCAGGATGCCGCTGTCCTCCTCCGCCTCCTCCCTCTCCTTCTCCGCCTCCTGCTCGGGCTGCTCGCTGGCCTCCTCCTCCTCCTCCTTCTCTGGCACTGCTTCCTGCTGCACTTCCTCCTCCTCCTCCTCCACTTCCTCTTCCTCCTCCTTCTTCTCCTCCTCCTCGGCTACCGCCTCCGCCTCCTTCTCCTCGGCCTCTACGCTGCCGCCGGAGTCGTCGGCCTCACCTGCCGCGGGAAAAATCAGTGAGACTCTCGGCCTGTCATGATAACAAATTTTGCTGGACGACAAATTATTGCCAATAAAAAATAATCTTGAAGTTGACAATATTGTTTAACTAATGTTATGATAATATGGCATAATAATGCAAGCACAGCCTTTTAAAAAGCAATAAACTCAAATTTCTCTAGAGTATTTAACATTGCAATCGGAATGTCAAAGCTCACTGTGTGTGTATGCTAGCGCCCCACCCCCCCCACCAATGACACAAAGATAGTTGATGACTGACAGGAGGGCTCACTCCATTCATTCCACTATGGAACCAACGCGTTGCAGCTGATGCACAGAGTGAACCCTCTTGACATCCAGCCTGTTTGGCAGCGTGAGACGAGGAAAACAAACACACATCCACATGGCGATATATTGAGGCCAAATTCTCGGGTTAGTTGTCATTTATCATGCGATTGATTGATTTATTGATCGCCGACGGCCGCTTTTATTCGGCTCGAGACCTCTCACGCGAGTCCAGAGAGTTGCATCATTTATCTGCAGCGGAGACACACGACTTGCTTGTGTTTAATGTCAAGCGAGCCTGTGTTTGGGCTCTGCATCACACACCCCTGTATCAACACACATCCACGCACACGCTCGCTAGAAAAACACAAACACGCTCTAATGTAACCAATATGGCGGGCGCACAAAGCCGGGCTGTGGCGTGAGCAGGATACGGACAGGAAATGAAGAATTAAGTTCCTGTTTACGTCAAAACACACCGGCGCACATGGTACACACACGCACACACACACACATAACCTGCAGTACAGTCAACGCAGTGATGTAGGCGGGGTTAGAATAACACGCTGCTGTGAGGCCTGTTTGAGCTACGGTCGCGGCTCAGGGCTCACCCCCCCCGACCCCAGACCCCCCCCCAAAACAAAACAAGGCCAGTCTCTCACAGAAGATGTTTTGGCATCCAGCCTTTAAAAAGCTCTTTCAAAAAATAAAAAACACTTGACCCTTTTACCCATACCCCCCCTCCTCTCTCCCTCTCCCTCTTTTTGTTTTTAATTTTAGCCCCCGCCCCCCTCCTTTGGCTCCATAATCTGTCTCCCTCCCTCCCACCCTCCTCCACCTCCCC
>CAESWR010000647.1:897536-908296 GCA_903171835.1 Mullus surmuletus | reverse complement strand
GTGTGTGTGTGTGTGTGTGTGTGTGTGTGTGGGTGTGTGTGGGTGCGTCCATGTTTTGTATTGGGAGCAGCAACTATATTTAACACACCTGTACCTGTGCTGACATCACAGCTCCAGCAGGAAGCATCAATCAGACGTCTGTTTTCAGTGTCACAGATGTGAACGTAAAGCGGCGGCGAGCCCGTTAGCGGCGGCGGTGGTGATTAATGCAGCAGCTCTGCGTGGCGCTGAGACAAGCAGCGGTTGTTGTGTTTCAGTGTTTCCAGTACAGGACCAACATTGTTGACGTTCTGCTTCACCGCCTCATTGAAAGTGGAATTCCCTCCAATCATTCCTTCCTTCCAATTTACCTGCTTTGAACTCTGAACAAACCAGGAGGGAAGCCACCGTCTGACCACCACTTCTTTGATGATGGAGTGGAGGAGTTTGGAGCTGCCAGAGGTGGCATTGCTGATCAGAGAGCCCTTTATGGTTAAGTAGCTATGTTTAGCTATGCTCAGACGCTCAGCAGCAGTCGCCCGGGCGCTGACATCATCGATTGCATCATCAGTTACATCATCAATTACATCATCACCATCACGTTTGTCTCTGCAGCCAAATCCAGTCCAGCCAATTCTCACTGCCCATGGAGAGGCAAACAGCCAGAACACGGGCAGAACCTGGCTAAACACACACACACACACACACACACACACACCCACACACACACACACACACACACACACACACACACACACACACACACACACACACACACACACATAAACCTTTGTATGCACAGCTGCATCACTCACGTTGAGTCCTCTCTGGAACAGCGTCTGTCCCATCACGTTGGCCAGCATCCGAATCAGCGCTGCCCCCTGCAGGTGGCACCCACACACACACACACACCGGTAAAATTAAAAGAAGAATTTTCTCAAAACTTTCAATTTTCTTCCAAATTGGAGCAATTTCGCTTCTAAATTTTGTGAGTTTCCTGTAACAAGACTCGTTATTTCAGTTGTGGTAATCGTGACTAAAATGTTGTCATGGTTCGGCTTCAGTGATTGGTCCGTCTGTGTGGAGGGGGGGGGCGGAGCTAGCGGCTGTCAGCATGTTAGCAGTGCGACAGTTTTGGGTCGAACCTTTTTGTAGGCGATCCAGTCGAAGACGCGGTCGATGTCGGTGGCCTGCTGCACCTCCTGTGAGATGGGGTGGGAGGAGCTCAGGCCGTCCAGCAGCATCACCTCGTGCAGCACGTCGGTCAGGAAACGCTGCTTCTCCTGCAGGCAGAGGGAAGAGGCGTCGGTTTGATTCCCTCCGAGGTGACTGGGATCCTCGCCGGCGCTGCTCTCTCATCTCGTCCCACTTTCTGTCTCAGCGTTTCATCGGACGTCTGCAAACACTAACGAGCTGCGTGCCACCCCCCGGGGACGCAGCTCTGTCTAATTCCTGGATTACAGTGTTTACTATGGAGATTTAATTTTAATGAGCCTCCGTCTGATGAGGTAATAGAATTGTTGGCTTACTTAGTTTCAGTCGTTAATGAACAAGGATCAACCAGGGCTCCTTTTTTCCTCCTTTACACGAGTGGCACCAGAGGGGGCGGGGCCACGGTCTGTCACTCACACATTAAACCTGTTTATCAAACAGATTCCCTTCTAATGAATCGCAGCTTGTTCAACAGAAGTTTCTGAGGATTTTCTCGGTGATCAGAGGTGGAAGACGTCTGCTGGGACGCGGCTGATTCCAGAGGAGGTCGTCTCTGTCCTGTGATTTGACAAAGTGCGTCTGTCTCATCCCGTGATCGGCTCAGACTAACTCCTGGATGAGTCACAGCTGCAACATAAACACAGCCAGGAGCTGCAGACTCCAGCGCAAATCACTCAATTAGTTAATTAGTGAAATTGCACATTTGGCTGAAACCAAAATTATGTGATGAGAAGAAAAAACGAGAGAGAGAAAAAAAGAGAATGAGACTAAATGAGACATCAGTGATAATTAGTCGCGACTTTAAATCACCTGGAGAGCAGCGAGCAGCAGCGAGCAGCAGCGAGCAGCACCTCCATCTGCTCCATACGCTCGTTATCAAGCAGATGGAGCCACATGTGGCTGGCCGGACACACACACACACACACACACACGCACAGCATCATTTCTCCTCCTGTTCAGTGTCGTTACCATGGATACCTGGATCCATCCTGGCACCTGAACATGACTCACTTGGAGTCCTTTGACACCAAGTTGTTTCGTTTCCTCAGAATTTGATTCACTTTGATCTTCCTGACTTGATTCGGCCCAGAAAATGGCCCCGCCCATTTTCTCACGTCCTTCCCATTTTTTGGCTTCCTGCCATCTCGTGAGCAACGTCTCTGGGCTGTGTTTGCTTTGGGGGGAGATGCTGCTGTGTTGTTGTGTGTGTGTGTGTGTGTGTGTGTGTGTGTGTGTGTGTGTGTGTGTGTGCTCTCCCTGATTGGCTGTAAAACACAAACCTGCTGATTTCCTCCCTCATCATCTTCTTTCATTTGTGTTTTCATTTCTGTGGCCGGTTGCCGCCCTGCAGCGCCGGCGCTGATGGAAAACGGCTCCTTTTAAATAAAAACCTGCATTACAAACTAATGACTTTATCAGGACGCGGCGGCTTTATCATAGTTGTGCTTGTTATTGGAGAAACACTTTGTTTCTATTAAAGCGTCCAGCCGTGCAGAACCGCAGTAACAGGGATTTAAAAATGCCACGTCGCTCACACACACACCCTGATGTGTGAGTGTGTGTGTGTGTGTGTGTGTGTGTGTGTGTGTGTGTGAGTCTGTGAGTGTGTGAGTGTGAGCGTGTGCGAACCAGATAAGGTGTTTTGGTGGAACACACTCACTGGTGGAGCTAAATCACCAGCAAAACAAAAGCAGGAGGGAAAAACTGCAGCAATTTAAAGTTTTGCTGCGTTCACAGTTTATATGCAGCCGCAGCGAGGAGGGAGGAGCGAAGGAGGCGAGGAGTGAAGGAGGCGAGGAGGGACACACACACACACACGCTCTTATGGTGATTGTAGCAAACAAGTCAATTTTACGCAGAAAAGAGATACCGCCGAGTCTGAAAGAACAAAATCGTCGCGATATAAAATGTAAAATGAAAAACATAAAAACTGCAGGAAAAAAAAAATTAGAGATTAGATTTGATATTTTACTAGTAAACTCAAATCCGGATAAAATCTAAATCTGAAGATGAGAAAAACTTAAATATGTATAAATAAAGTATTGTCAGAAAGAAGGAGGCGAGAGTTGAGGGGTTTTTTTCTTTCCTCACTCGTCAATTTGAGGCCAAATGGACAAAATCCTCATCATGAAAACAAAGTGATCAGAAAAAACTGATCAGGAAGGAATCGTGTGACTGACTGTGATCCACTCACCATGTTCCACTTGGGGAAGAGGAAGTCGGTGCCGACGTACTCGAAGAAGTGGGCGAAGCCTTCCTTCAGCCAGACGTCCTCCCACCAGACTGGTGTCACCAGGTCGCCAAACCACTGAAACACACACACACACACACACACACACACAAACACACACAAACACACAAACACACACTCAACATTCAACAATATTTCCACAATGCTGATACTTTTCTTCATTTCACATTTCTGTGCTGACTCTTTTTGACCATATTTGGGTGTCACGGTAGCCACCTTTTCAGGTTAGCCCCGCCCCCAAACGTCATCCACTTTCCCATGTGTGTGTGTCACAGTGACCAAGCTGACAAATCCATGGAGGTGTGAGCTCATGGAGGTCTCATTGACGTCTCCATTATGGGCCCTCCTCAGTGCGGCCATCGCCCCCTGCTGGACGTCACCCCCCTGCTGAACATCGCCCCTTGCCGTATATCACCATCTTCTAATGACAGGGTTTGTGACTGTAAGAGCTGCACTTAGCGACCAAGCGGAGAGAAGGAAGCGTGAGAGGATGCTGCTGCCTTCCCACTCGGGCCGAGCATCTTTGAAAAAAAGAGAAAAGTTTACCTCTAAATTCACTTTAAAGCCTCATTAAAGCTCGGCGGGCAGCAGCGCCGCCGCTCAGCACCGCCTGATTCTGCTCATATCTGGCAGCTCCTCGCCTGCAAAACGTCCTTCAATTGATCAAAGTCAGAGCAGGAAAGCAGAGTGTGTGTGTGTGTGTTTGTATGTGTGTTAACGTGCTATTTAGATCATTTGGCCCTGCAGTCGAAACGAGTCAAACTTCATTGCAAACATCTAACTCGGGAGTCTTCCTGGGCGCCCATATTTGGATGATGTCCTGAATTTATGATGATTGATATAAAAAACCAGCTGAAACGCTGAGTCGAGCGTTCTCCACTCATGACCTCCACATCAGAACCTCTGAATGTTTGACGTGTCTGCCGGAGCTGCTCCTCACAGGTTAATCAGCACAACTTCCTCCGAAACCTCCTCCCTTTTCCAAGTTTGTTTGTTTGTAGTTGGACTTTAATCCTCTTTCATGCTGGTTTGTTCACAAACAGACGCCGCCTTCTCACGTTCACCTCGTCCTTGTGGAAACATTCTGACCACGAGAAGACGACACATCGCGCTTCTGCTCTGGTTAACGTCATGGAGAGCTGCCGGTTGCTAGGCACCCACACAAACACCGGATCGTGATCCCTCCAAATCACTGATGGTGGCCATTTTCCGAGAAAGCAGAGTCGGAGTCACCCTTTGACAAAGACTGAAGAAGAACTCGCCAGTGTTCCCAGTGAAGCTGTGAGCCTAAACTGGGAGTGATGGTGTGGAGGCGCGGCGCGGCCGGTGTGCCGACATGCAGGCCGACTCTCTCCGCCTCTCTGGCAGGGTGAGATCCATTCTGGGCAGGGTCTCACACGGCCCCCCAGTGGGAGCTGGCAGAGCGCCGCCGCCTGGCTCAGCAGGCTCCCCGGGGCGGCGAGGGGTCCGCGGCAGCTCATGGCAGAGTGTGTGTGTGAGGTCGCGGCCGCACACACACTCGCTGTGCTGCTAGTTTGTTGAGTCGGTGAGGTTTGTGTGTTTTGGTGGTTTGGCTGGTTTTCTCCGGCGGGAAAACCAGTAAATATGGCAAATTAGCAACTTGACTTTGTACAGAAGCCCATTCAATCATAGCTGCAGACCAGCAGAAACCAGAAGAACTGCGTCTGGTTCAGGAATGGGGATTTCAGGACATTATGGACTCTGGACTGGAGTCGGTGGACCAGGTGGGTCTGTGACAGGAAGTCCTTCCTTACAGGCTGGATTTGGCTTTTGGTCCTTGTGGTTGACAACTTCCCAACCTCTGACATCATCATCTAAAACCGGGGCCCGTCTGCAGATCTGGACCAACGTCTGAGACCCGGTCTCTAGCAGGTCTGGATTGAGACCAGCTGACTTTGGAACAGCAGAGAGACCTGCACCCAGTACAGAGATCAGGACTAGTTCACGAGCCTGGACGAGGACTTCAGAGGCCTTTGGACGTGGAACGGCTTTTGGAGGAGGAGTCACGGCGGCAGCGCTCTGTGCTCAAACCTCCTGACAAACACTAAATATCATTTCACATGCTCGCTCCAAGACCAGCTGAGCGAGAAGGATCCTTCTCTGAGCTGCAACTTCTGCAATAATTAAAGATGACAACACGCTCGTCCTCGCTCGTCTTCATTAGAGCTTCTGTCATCTTCCCTCCTCATTAGCACATGAGCAGCTGCCAGCAGGTCGCTCCTCCCTGTCGGCTGGATGTGCCGCCGCCGCCGCCGTGCGTGTTGTGGGCGGAGTTTGCAAGACAAGAGGGAAAGCAGAGGCAAAAAGCCGAGGTGAAGCAGCCAAGAGAGAAAAGTCTGGGACCAGGAGGGATTGAGGGACGAACCTACGATCAGCTGATATCCTACGCAAGAACCGCATCCGACCGGTGACAGGAAGTGGGCGGGTTCCAGGAACAGCCTTGTATTGACACTGTGGTTGAAGGTCTGTTCGGGTTTCCAAAGGGATCCTGTTTTCTTCACAGCAACAGTTCCGCAAGAGCAGTCAGGTGGAAAACTGGGGCACAAGGACCCTGCGGAGCACAGGCAGGATTCACGGAAATCAAAGGGGAAATAGTTGTGATGGCGAATGGATCTGAGTGGAAATGTAGTTTTTCCTCGGTCTAAAGCAACACTAAACAAGCGTGTAAATATCTTTCTTTCAAAACAATCTGTGTTTTTTGGAGGAGAGATTTTAAAAACGTGACTCTAGACCCAAAAAGAGGGAAAGGATTTTCACACACATGATTTTCAGGATTTTCACAAGATTTTCACTGAACATCCCATGTGCAGTTTGCAATGGACTCTCCGTTTGACAAACACAATGTCCCATCCTGTTTGGCGGCCGGTCGCGTTGAAGGAAGGGTGGCAGGTGACTGCCTTCAAGCCTAAACCCAGGGAAAAGCTCACAATTCTGCAGCTGAGTGTTAGTAATTGAAGAGGACCTCTGTGACCGCCAAGACGAGGGGAGGAGAACCACAGCCCGGGTCACAAACCACTTCCTGTCACAATGCCAGGTCACAAACCACTTCCTGTCACAATGGCCTCCTGTCAATCAGCAGCTCCGTTGGCTGCCAACACTCGGCCAGGTGGAGTCATGAAGTTCTCGCTTGTTCCAGGAGGAAATCATCACTGACGGAGGAGGAAACTCACCACGCTTCCTCCTGCTTCCTCCTTTCTTTCCTCCAGCTCTCGCTCTCTCTGTCCCTGCCCCTTAAGAACAAAGTCGTTTTGTGCCTTTGATCCTCCTCCTCCTCCTCCTCCTCCTCTTCCTCTCCTCCCTCCGCCTGACCCCGGCTGATACATATTCATCCCTCTCTCTTCGGTGCCGGCCTGACTCTGCCTGTGGCGGCTTCGGAGCGAGTGCCGGCGGCCCGGCGCCGCCCAGCACACACTGAGGATTGGTTGTTATTTGGCACCAAACGCTGTTTACGTCTCCACATCTGCGGAAGCATAAAGACCTTCACAGAGTCTCCAATTCCAACTGGCTGGATCTGAAAGTAACGTAATCAACAAGAGTCTGAGCAAACTCTCAAACCTCCGGCTTCATTAATCCACGTGTGAGCGGGGAATTTAACGGTGGCCAGCAGCCAATTCCTGGCGAATTAGCAACTTGACTTTGGACAGAAGCCCACTCATCATAGCTGCAGACCAGCAGAAAGTAGAAGAAATGCATCTCATTCAGGAACGGGTATTTCAGGTGAATCCGGAACCAGGACTCCATCCACGGTGCAGCTGGACCAGGCGGGTCTGTGACAGGAAGTCCTCATTGTCCACCTGGTGGTTCCAGAGCAGTCAGAGGCATACAAGGACCACCTTGACCAACCAGGATATCACTCGGAACATCTCTCCACAGGACGTTCGCTGACTTCACACCTCCACTCCGCTGACCCCAACGACCCCTAATCGGCTTCAAGGGTTAACGACCCACCCACATGATCACCAGGGTCCTAACAAGCTTCTTGTTCAGGACCAATGACCAATGACCCCCCCCCCCCCGACACTCCAAACACCAGCAGTGAGGAAGCATCCTGGACGAGAGGCGCGAGGTCTTCACCAGCACCAGCCGGGACCCGAGGCCAGCAGCACAACTTCTGAGACACAGCACTTAGGCAGTTCAGAACCCGGGTCCTGAAGCACGCAAAGCAAACTCCAGAGGTCCAAACATCAAAGTGAAGCATGAGTGATGTCTGCTGCTCTCTCAGGGAGGTGAGCTGAGGTGAGACAGGTTTGTGAACAGACACTTTGTGTTTTCAGCTCTGCCACTCTGATCGTTTCTCTTTATATTCTTGTTTCTCTGACAGTCCGCCGCACTGCCATTATTCTTCCTGTGTGTGTGTGTGTGTGTGTGTGTGTGCGTGCGTGCGCATGTGTGATGTTTAAATTGCTATATAAAGCCGGCTGGCAAAACCAATCTGTCTCGACTGTGAACCTTTGATTTACAACAACAAAACCACACGTCTCTGCCCAAACGCTTCGGCGTGTTCTGGTGTTTCAATGCATTCTGGCAATTAAATCAAAGGACAAAGAAAAAGAAAGTGCGACTCCAAACACAGACGGCAACAAAAACACTGAGGCGAGCCTCAGCCAATGTCGAACCTCCAGGTCGCCTACAACCAAACCATATGAAGGAATCATCTTATCTTCTCATCACATCGAGGTTTACGACTCACTGCCACATCATCACTGCTTTGAGCATCCGTCCACCTGATTAGGTCCAACAGTGGCTCTTCAAGCTCCGTTTCCTCTCTGACGGTCCTGAGGGAACCATCAGGTGTTAGCGTGGCGGTAGCGTGGCGTGGCGAGCGTTTGATCCCGCAGCCAGTGCGCTTCAGGAGAACTGCGCTCACACACATTAAGGTGCAGGAGGACATCAAACCTGCGAGAACTTTGGCAGTCGGACTCAGGAGGATTGTTGGGACACATGAATGAAACATCCAAACAGAGACCATCCACTGACGCTACTCTGGGGGAAGGTTGCCATGGAAACTGAAAATGCCTCAAACTGGGTCAGGCCAACAGGGACCATACCTCACCATCACAGGAGCATCTAAACATCTATACATCTATATCTAGACTTCACTTTATTTCCAACGTTTTTCGATCCTAATGACTTGAACTTCCCAATAAAGACAAAACATGCAGGACTTTAGTCAGACTGGATGTTTGCATCTTTTCCAGGAACTCCTCAAGAGGAACCACATGGAAGCTGCTCAGAGATGAGGTTCAGGCTAACAGTGTTAGCGCTCTGTTAGCTTTGTGACGGTGTGTGTGTGTGTGTGTAGGGAGGACAAACTCTCCACTTCCTGTTCTCTTTCTTTAATTGTGTTCCGTCTGCATCACATACGTTAGATTTTTTTCCCTTTAATATCAAAAAGTTACAACAGACCAATGAATAAATATCACACACACACTCACACTTACATAAGTCTGGAGACGGCGTGTTTGTGCTTCATTATAGCTGGAAAGTCTATGTGTGTGTGTCTGTGTGTGTGCATGTGCGATCACCTACTGTGTTGTGGCTGCGGGAGTGTGTTCTGCCTCACTAATAAGTCTCACACACACACACACACACATCTAACACTGAGGGTGTTAGATGTTTGTTTACGGACTGTTAATTAGCATCGGACATGAGCAGGAGGCGCGCACAGACACACACACACACACCAACACACACACACACACACACACACACACACGCACGCATGCACACACGCACACAGACCCAGCAGCAAACAGAAGCGTATTCCTCTCACACGTTATTATTGATTAAAGATTTCTGTCCTTCAGTGCTGGAGCAGCGGCGGCGGCTGTAAACAGATGCTGGAGCGAGTCCAGGTTTCCATCCTCCACAGAAACGCTCCGATCCCATCCAGAGAAGTTTCACCAGCTCGCCTCGCGTGCATCATATCATCCTCTTTCCACGAGAGCGTTTGGTTGCATGGATCCCGTAAACGTGTGCTCAGCAGCCGCGAGCTGCCGGCGCTCGGCTGTATCTCAGTTTGTGGGCCTTGAAGGTTTAAATATTGCAGATTCAGCATCATTTAACCTTAATGAAGCTGGAACAAGCTGCTGCTACTGATCCACGTCTGCACACTTTGTTCCTCAGCTCACTTCACCTCAATCAATAGGCTTTAATTATTTAGACTGAGCAGGCCAATTAAAGCTATACAGCGCACGCACACACACACGCACACACCTCAATTAAACAGACAAGACCCGACAACAAGCATTTAATCAAAGCCGGCTCTATTCCTCTGAATTCCTTGACGGGAAACCGGTGAAACGTTGGCCACACCCCCTTTCTAAAAGTAGGGCCTATCAGAGTCCTCATATCAACGTGGGAAACGATGAAAGCTCTGTTAGCACAGATGCTGATAAAGAGTTTTGCTCCAACATGTTTTTAAAAGAGTCATACATTTGCATCAGGAATTCTTGGCCGCAAAAAAGTCTGACCTCTCAATCACCCGGCACTATTTTCTCTCCCCTCTTATTACTGCGCGCACCATCATCAGCTGTTTCATGGCGTTTAAATGCTTGGAAGGAGACCTTCTCCTTCTGCCTCCTTCCTCCTTCAGCTGATGCAAAGGGACCAACATGCTACAAGAAATCCACTTTTTACGATTACAAGTGAAGCTTTTGGGTCGAAGGTTGAGCAATAATTCATGAAGCTGCGCAGATGGAGCGACCCAATTAACACGCTTGGAGATCTTCACGTACGACATGAAGCACATGCAAACATCAAGACACTTCTAGAGCAAGGGGAGGTTTGTTGCTGATGTCTGGGAGTGTTTGGGAGTCACAGATGAGCAGACTTCAGTCCTGCTTGGAGACGTGGTGTGGACGTGAACCTGCATGTTGACAGCAGCACTCCAGAGACAGAGACACCACCAAAAACCATCTGTCCTGGCAGAGGTCATAGAGCAGAGATTAAAACCACAGAGGAAGAAAGGCTGGAGGCCCCATGAGGATCTGCAGCTCCTCAGTCCAACCGTGAAGGTGCAGTGATTGTGCGTTTTTTTCGGCCTTCACTTGTCAAACTATCTTCTGTCTCACCATCAACAGACAGCTGACTGTGGGCAGATATGTGGGCGGAGCTTCACAGAGGCACAGTTGGGAGTCATTTGAAGGAAGAACGAGAGAAAAAAAGACGTGCAGCAGAGACACAATCAGCAGCTGCAGCTTCTGCTCTCACACAAAGCTCGCTGAGTCTGGCTCAGAGTCACTACATCAAGCAGATGAAATGATTGGGGGCGCGGGGGGAGATGGGGGGCGCGGGG
>CAESWR010000647.1:828182-841079 GCA_903171835.1 Mullus surmuletus | reverse complement strand
TAGATTTTAGAAAGACACACTCAAACACACTCTCACTCACGCACACTCATACACACACACTCACTCTCACACACAGAGACACACACTCACTCTCACACACACACACACACACACACAAACAGACGCATCCGTGTCTCTGAGTAGGTGGAGTCAGCAGCTCCTATAAATGCCCTCCAACCACGAGTGTGACGCGTCTGACAGCCGGTGATGGAAACTGGCGGTTACCGTCACTGCTCGTGTCGTGCTCACGCCATCGACGCACACGTGTGATGATGGACGAGCATGCAGGACGGGGGCGGGAAGGCGGCGCTTCCTGAGAAATTAACGGTTCGTGTGCGCAGACGGCCGTTCAAACAGCTGGCGGCCTCAGCGCTAACAAGCTGGATGTCTGTCAGCGGTCACCTTGGTAACCGCCACGGGAACACCTGACCTTCAGTGTGGAGCCGCGCGCCCACGGCACAGTGTTCAACGGGTCGGTTGATGAGGGGTTCAGAAGTGAAGGAGGAAGTACTTCCTGTCACTCCACAGCTTATCAATATTTCTATATATAATATTTCCTGGTCACCCTGGTCACAAAATCTATTATAGAAACCACTTGAAATTAAATTAGGGACTTGAAAAACAGGAGGAAGCAAGAGGACATGTGAAAAAAACAATCAACATGTGTGTTTGTGTGTGTGTCTGTCTGTCTGTCTCTCTCTCTCTGCACCATGTCATCTCTCCATCCTAAAGTGGCGCCGACTCGTCGTTGCAACCACAGAATACAAAACTTTTTCATGTCCATCATGTTTGTTCTCTTCTGCCTGCCGCAATAACCACCGTGGTCTGCAATTCTGAGTGTGTGTTTCATTGGACACTGTCAAAGCAGACACACACACACACACACAGTCTGCATGACATTGCACAGCCAATTAGCGATATTTCAGCCAACTACATCAAGGTGGACGAGAAAGAAAGAGAGAGAGACAGGGAGAGAGAGACAGGGAGAGGGAGAGAGGGAGAGAGAGAGAGAGCGCTCTAAGTGGGCGGCACACACTCTTCCGCCTCAGGGTAGATTGGTGTCAAGTGTGGAGAACACACACGGTAGGCAGAAAATGTAATGAATGTGTATCACTTGTTAGAGAGACCGTGTGTGTGTGTGTGTGTGTGTGTGTGTGTCTGTGTGTGTGTGGTCTCTGCACCTGACACCAATCTAACAGCAGCCAAAGAAGACGACGAAGCAGCAGCAGGAGAAACAGAATTGAGCAGGTCAGAGCAAAAACACACACACACGCACATTAATATTTCAAATTCCTTGAAAGCACAGATCCATCCATGATTCAAAGCTGATACACAGTCAGACGGATATTTGGATCTGGAAATCCACAACCTCACAGGCCACGACCCCAATGTGCATCACCACCTACAGCCTACGTTAGTCACTGAGAAACTAGACTGTTTTTTTAATATAAGATCTAAATTGCACCGAGGACTAGCGCCAATTACTGACTCAGGCCACACCCCTAAAATTTGTGGTGGAAATCAACCGTCCAATCAGATTAGACAGATGACTCCCACTTCCTGTTACAGCAGGAAGAAGCTGAAGAGGCCAGAGAGGCTGGTTCTCTTTAGTCATGCAACTGATCTAACACATCTACTGTAATCATTTTACTGTGATCTGACCATGGAAACACAGTAATCACACAATACTTTTACCACAGTAATCAGATTACATTCAGGTTACTCAGTAGAAAATCCAATCACTGCCATCAGATTACCTTTATCTAATCTCATTACAAAAAGGAATACACTGATCAGTGACAACTCCATCTCATCCCCAAAGGAAAGTGTTCACTTTTTAATTTTAAATGACTCTGTTGGTGTGGGCGGAGCCTGCAGACAGAAGCCCCGCCCCTTTTCCCAGACAGAATAAATCAGGACACTGCAGGACACGAGTTTGCACTTAAGAATGTAAAAATAAGACTGGCTTCCACGTGCACCGACTCTGCTCCGCCGGGACGCCAATGTTTCGCTCTTTTTAATTATTGATCAGTATTTGTGTTCTTGGTGAAGTTTAACAGCTGACTCACACCGAGTGGAAACAGGAAGTGGCTGCTTTAGCCATCAGCTCCTCGGTTGTCTTCTTTGGATAATTTCCCTCAGTTTTGTCTTTTTCTGTCATGCAGTCCGTATGCGTGTGTGTGTTTGCGTGTGTGTGACAAATGTAAAACAGATTGCTCCTCTCCCAGCTGATCGCTGTATCTGTCCATCCTGTCTTTTTACTTCCTCGTTTATCTTTGCAGCAGCAGCGTGTTTCATTCACACGCAGCCGTCCACCCTGATTTATTTCTGTAATTTCTCAGGTGTGTGTGTGTCTGTGTGTGTGTGTGTGTGTGTGTGTGTGTTTCTACCTTTGTGAGAGCAGCTTTGGTGCTTTTAAGCTTCAGTTTCAGAGTGACACCTTGTCCTCACAGCTATAGAAGCCCCGGTGTGTGTCTGTGTGTGTCGCTCGGTGTGATGCTGATTAAAAGTGAGAGCTTTTTGATTGCTTCGACCCTCCGTGGAATTATTAGCGTCACGCTCACGCACACACAAACACGTGCGCGAGTGAGCGATTGAGCGTTTCTCCTCCACATTAGGTGGAACAGGATCCAATCTGCGAGGCGGACGCGGCACTAACAAACTCGGCTGTTTATACTTGGCGCTCTAACGAATTCAGATGAGAACGAGCGGAAGCAGCAATGAACACTAATCTGGCCACACAGCCCAGACTCTGCCTGCACCTGATTGGCTGCTTCATTTCACCTGGAACAAAGATGCAACACGCAGTGATTCCTGCAAATCCAAGATATCTCAAACAAAATCATTTAATTGCAGATTCTTGTAATTACATTTACCATATATAAATGAACTACAAACTTAGACGTCTAAAGCTCCAAAGTCCAGTTTTGGGGCGCTCAGTCCCTTTAAAGGAGCGGCATCAGGACAGCTCATTTTCTCATCTCTTATTTTGAAAGAACCACACTCACAGATTCCTTCTAAAGAAAAAAGATCTTCGCTCCAACAAAGAGCTGCTATAGTCTGATGTTTGTCCTCAACGCAACAGAAACTCTCGGAGCATCATTAAGCGACAATGTATCCCTGTAATCCCGATAATCCGCGCCATCTTTTCTCGCCATCTAACGATCGGCGAGCCACGAGGACTCCACACGGAGGAAGTACAAAGCGACAGGTGTTTATACTGCTTCTGCCCGCGTATTAATCTGGTTTAGGAAACTAAAGGAGGCAAACAGACAAACAGTGTGTTCATTATTCTAATTTCCTCTAATGACTGCATGCTTGATGCATCACCATCTGGCGCACACGCACACACACACACACACACACACACACACACACACACACACACACAGATAATGCCACCATTGAATCCAGCGACAACGCGCCGCTTGTCTTAATGAGACTTTAGTTTGTTGCACACACATATGAAGCAAAGCATGATGGGTAGGCTACGTCGCCAGGGATAATTAGCTTCTGGTCTCCGTGGTGACGGCTCCCCTGTCTGTGATGATGCGACGTCCCTGCTGTGGCGCCGAGAGTGAATGCGACTTCGGGTTGCCAGATAATAAATAAAGCAGGCGGCCAGGTTGCCAGGTCATCAGTGAGACTCTCTCTGCAAATTGGGTTGTAACTCAGCGCGGTGAATCACGGTGTGTGTGTGTGTGTGTGTGTGTGTGCGTGCTGAGGTACTTCAGCTAAATCGCCCCCCTGATACCCACAATGCATCTGGAGCTGGCAGGACCGTCTGAGTGGCTCGTCTGTGTGTTTGAAGTCTCTCGACGGCTCAGAGCGACATGCAGCTGCTTTGCTGCGAACCCCGTTTCCATGGTGACCACTCTCTGACGACAATTTATTGAGTTTGCGAACAGTTTTTGATTGGTTGCTGGCGGTTACCAGGGTGACTCCGCCTTGAAACTATGCCAGAGTTGCCTCAAACAGGAAGTCAAGTTTCTGTAGTGCAGAGTTGGTGTTGTTGTTTCATATAATTCTTTTTGCTGAGGGGATCCTACTGCTGTTGTCGTTGCCACTATTCGCGCTGCGTTGCTGCTGCTGTTGCTGCTGCTGTTGCTGTTGCTGCTGCTGTTGCTGCTGCTGCTGCTGCACCATTATCGTTGCTACCGTTGTTGCCATGGAGATGTTGCCGCTTTCATCACTGATGCCACGATTGTTGCCATAGTCACATTGGTGCTGTAGCTGCCGTTGTTGCCGCCACTTTGTTGTTGATGTCGTTGCCATGGAGATGCTACAGTGTAGCCGCCATCAGACAGTTGCTGCTGTAGTTGTCATTGTGAAGCAGCTGCTGTCTCCACTGCTGTTGCCGTCGTCGTTGGCGTCACCGCAGCAAAAAAATAAATAAATAAATAAAGGGTTCGGGTTCTCTAATCTGCACAACGACGTTCTAAACTTTTACCTTGCCTCCTTTTCCGGATTAAATTCTAAAAGTGTGCGTGCGTGTGTTTTTTGTTTTCATTTCCTCTGAGGTAACATTGGTTGTTACCGTGGCAACACAGGGAGTGATGCTGTGAAAATTGGGATACCGATTGAAAAGAGGCTTGTGTGTGTTTGTGTGAACAGGGACCAATCACACACAGAAAGTTTGAAGAGTGGGGGGGGGGTTCATGTTTGGGGTGATTTTTAACACAGAGGTCAGCATGTCGTTATTTCGCAAACACACACGTCCGTCTTTCATTCAGGCAGCCAAAGTCACATCACCTTTTTGCTTAACCTCTATTATATCCCCCTGTGAACACACACACACACACACACACACACACACACACACACACACACACACACACACACACACACACACACACACACACACACACACACACACACACACACACACACACAGGCAGTGCGGGCAGCATGAAGGCGTGGGCTGCTCTCCTCGGTTGGATGAAAGCAAGGATGACGGATGGAGGATGTAGAAGACGCTGCAGCAGCACAGTCAAACCCGACTGATGGAGACAGATAGACGTGGACCCACCAGGTGTCGGGGTGCGCTGTGTGCTCCGCCCACTCTGGTGGTTGACTGACTTATGAGGCCAAGTATTCCACAATGCAATTCACACCAAGCAGCACACATCTCACACCGACAATTAGGTCAAGTATGAATTGTGACTGGAAGCGCCCAAAAGGAGGTCAAGACATGTTAGCAGTGAGCTAATGCTAATGCTAGCTACTCCTCTAGTTCCAGGGGGACTGCAGCAGTTTGAACCTGGGCATGCCTGGTCTATCAATAGCCAACTAATGCCAATGTTATAACTCTGGTACCTGTTTCTTTTTTTTTTTCTTTTCGTACCTGCTTCTTCGGGGTTCCAAAAACCCCAGGTACTAGAAGTTGATGTAGACACATCGCAGACACTGATTGGTTCAGAAAATCTCAACAGCTTCGGTGCATCATCAACAGTAGCCACGCACGGAATAAAAAGAGCGGTGCAATTATTCTTTCTCCTTTTGAGGAGGTACAAACCTTCCTCACGTTGCTCACCTACGACCACATACAGAAAGAGCTGGACGGCTCCACTCGTAACGAGCGAGAGGACCAGCAGCTTTCCCAGAAAATGCCTGCTCACGGCTACAATCGGACCTGCACGCAGTGCCGTGAAAAGTAAAAAACTTAAGAGCGACTTTCCTGTTCGGGTTTCGTCGCACTGAATGACGTTGCGTGAGTTCCGCATGTCATCCAGGGGCTACTCTTTTTTCAGTGGAAACGTTCCCCCTCAAAAAGTAGAGCCGGTACCGTCAGTGGTAGGGTGACCAGACGTCCTCTTTTCCCTGTGCATGTCCCCTTTTTTGTCAAACTTGTCTGGGATTTTGGAAGTATCCGCCCCCCCCACCGCGCAGCTGTCGGCTCAGCTCGCCGCCGACAGATCCGCGTCAACCGCCGCCGCTGACGGGTCTGCAATCCGCTTGCGTCCGCTGACAGGTGCGCCAGCAGCTACCGAATAGCTCACTAATGTTAATGCTATGAGTCATCTAGTTCCAGGGCAGAGCTGCACAATATATCGTTTGAGCATCGTCAG
Organism: Mullus surmuletus; assembly: GCA_903171835.1. Classification (NCBI taxonomy): domain Eukaryota; kingdom Metazoa; phylum Chordata; class Actinopteri; order Syngnathiformes; family Mullidae; genus Mullus; species Mullus surmuletus. Next base: position 835,011 of record CAESWR010000647.1, on the reverse strand, counting down.
CGCAATGTACGTGTGGGCAATAATCGATGTAGGAGGCGGATGAACTCAATGTGTTGTCATCTAATTTCAAGTGGTAACAACAAACACTGCACACAGAGATCCTCCAATCAAAATCTTTTGATCGTTCTTAATCAGTTTGCTGAAGCAGGCTGCGCCCCTGCACATGCAGCAAGTTCCTCGCTGCAGGTAACAACATTGAAAAATTCGCAACGAAGAGAAAATGCCTGAAAACAAAGATTTGGGGCAGAAAAAAACGCAATGTCAGTTATCTGGAATCATTTCGGCTAAAATTATGATGATATTGGTGAAAATGTCTGTGTTTTTTCATATCGCAATATACCAAAAAATCGCAATCTAACTTTTTTCCAATATCCTGCAGCCCTATTCCAGGGGTTGTGTATTCTATGTGCAGGGGGAGAGACATCACCAAAAAGTCTACTGTGTTTTCTCATCTTTGCTTTTCTTCAGCTGATCCAGATTGTTATGGTGTCGTTGCTCCTCAGACAGCAAGTGTAGCAGCGATGCAAAGCTGCATCTCTAAAGACTCAAAAAGACATGAGCATGAAAAGTCAAACCTACAAACTTGCCGTTTCTCTCTGCTGATGCTGCTCTCGCCTGGTCGATATCTTAGCTTCCACCCTCCTGTGCCGCCATTGGCCAACACTCGATACCTTCACACGCCGGCCCATCGCTCCGGCGCAAATACAACAGTCGAAGAATCTGACCTCGGCCGCTCCTAATGTACTTAAATGAACTTCCAGTCGGCCACCGCTTTCACTGCCGGCGGACGGCTGGAAACGTTTCCAGCCGTTCACGCAGCCGAGCGGCAGTCGCTGAGAGAGCGGTCACAGCGCGGCGGAGCGGCCAGAGAGACAGATCACTATTGGATTTGCAGTCGTTTATATTCAGCAGGGGTCCACAGAAACTCACAGCTACAGTACAGCACACACACACACACGCACACACGCGCGCACACGGACGAGCTCACTCGCATCTATAAATCCATTACGCGTTATTGTTTGCTGGCGCCTTTTCTGCAGCCGCTTTGGCTAAATAAAAGCCTCTGATTCAATTCGAAACTTTATTGTCCCGCGAGGAGGCTTTGCTTCGCTTTATGATGAAAACACAATAAAAACACATAAAACGCGGCGGCGGCAGATGCAGAGCAGGGTGATGCGATCAGACATTGGGGAGTGGGGGGGGGGTAAGTGGTAAACTGGTTTAACAGGGTTAGAGGCAAACGACAGGGAGACACTATAGAGACGCTATAGACAACAAAGGCCGGTTTTAACTAACTGACTGCTCGTATTTTTTACAGCGTCTCCATCTCACGATATATCACAAAAATTAGATTGGAGACACATGGAAATTGGCTGCCATTTTGGGGCGGAGCGTTTTAAAATGGTGAGAAAACCAAGCAGGGGGGGCGAGATGCTGTGGGTTCCCGGTCCGGCTGGTTCCTCGCCGGGCATTGAGGGTAACAAGCGACTACGTGCGAGCAGATACAGTAAATAAGGAGGAAGCAGCAGTTTACTTCAGTCAGCTAAATGCTAATCACACGTCCAAACCCAAACTGCACTCATCCATCCTTTTTTCCATCCCTCCTTCTTTCTCTAATTGTTTCCTCTGCCCCCCCCCCCGTTCCCTTTTTCTTTTTCGTCTGATCCTCGCCCTCATATCCTCTTTCGTCTTTCTCTCCTCGTTTGATTGCCTCATCCTTTCATCCCTCCATACATTTTCACAGATCCTTTTTTCCTCCACCGCGCTCATTTTTCCTAATCCACATCTCCTCGATACACACTCGTCCCCAGGTGTTACAAAAACAACAACAAAGCCTTCTAAACATTTTTTACCCTCCAAAGGGAGTGAAATCAGACCTGGAGGAGGGACAAACGGGTCATTTAAGGCCTGCTGGACCCTGCAGATGAGGTCAAAATTCATTTAAAGAAGCTCCGCCCACTAGTAGAGAAATTATGCAAATGTCCTTCATGCTTCACAAGCATAGCAGCCTGCCTGCATATATGAATAGGACGTTTGTGCAGAGTTGAGGTTCTCCAGGAGGTTCTCACTCGCTGTCAACTTCAGTCGTCAGGGTGATGTCACGTGGCCACGCCCCCTGCTGTGCTGCTGCTTTTCATCATCGCTAATGCCTCCTTTCCGTCTTCCTCCTGTTCTTCCCTCTACTTCCTACATTCCTCCCTTCCTCCTGCGGCCTCTCTTCTTCTCTTATTTCATCACTACCCTCCCTTCCTTCCTTCCTCCCTTCCTTCCTTCCTTCCCTTCCTCCTTCCTTCAAGCTGTCATGTTTCCTCTCCATCACTGCTTCCCGCTGCGGCAGAAATTGATTGGATCACTAATTGTGCTGAAACAAACAGAAGTTGATTAATTCATGTTTGCGCTCTCTCGCCCTGATAAATGAGTCGGCTCGCGGAAAAAAACAAACTTGTTAACATGAGAAGAGGAAAAGAGAGAGAGGGAGAGAGAAAGAGGAGAGAGGAGAGAGGGAACAGGAGAGGGAGAGAAAGTTAAATTCTTGGTATTGTGAGCAGTAAATGGGATCATTGCCTCATTTGGCCGCCGGCTAATTAGAATTCACTGTGTGTGTCCATTTCTTGGTATTCACTGTGTGTGTGTTTATTTTCATTGTGTGTGTGTGTGTGTGTGTGTGTGTAGCCATTGATCAGACTGACAGAGACTTATTATGGTGTCACTTCACGTGACCCCTATTGACCCCGCTGGCGGTTAAAAAGTGTGTTTATGTGTGAACTGCGTGTGTGTGTGTGTGTTTGTCCTGCTAATGACTTGTCAGCTTCCACCACAAGTGCTAAAGGTGACGCTTCCTCTCTGGAGGCATGCGCACACCCACACACACACACACACACACACACACACACACACACACAGAATACAGAAGTGTGCATTATTTATTCCTGCCTTTCACTGCCTCCAAACACAAACACAAATATCAAGAAACGATGTGACTGCGAGGAGAATTCATAAGCGGCCTCCACTAAATATCATGGCAAAGCACAAGATCAGGCAGCAAAGCGCCCCCTAGTGAGCATCCGCAGTGTCACACCTACACAACTACAATTAGAACCCCTCAATTCATTCCCAGCTCCGTCAATTTGACACTGACCCTGCAAACCTTGCACGTGGTTTCAGTTCAAGCTACTACAGGTATGTCGGCGTAGCTAACGATGCGGGCTAACAATGCTAGCTAACAATGCTAGCCAAAGATGCTAGCTGTAAACACGTCGGCATTGGAGATAGTCACATTTCTCAACAAAGTCAGAGCCGAAATTCGGAGGGAAACCTGCGCACAGTGATACAAACGACACACACACATCCTGAGCGAGCCCACGTTGGTGCTCTGCTGCCGGGGTTTCCTCTGATTGGATATTTCAGTCATGGCTGCCGGGGTTAGATTGGAAAGCCACTCGAGATGTAATCTCTCATTTTCAAGTGGTGCTGCAGACACAAAACAAACATGCAGCATCGAGGCGGCAGCTGCTTCCACAGAGGAGCCGGCGTCCGCGCAGTGACCCGCTTATTGAAACATCACAGCACACACAGAGCAGGAGACAAAGGTGGTGGAGACGTTCTGATGCAGCAGAGAGGTAATGGACGCCAGACAGACTCTTCGTGTAGGACGGAGCTGCTCAGAGCAGATCCAAACAAACCCAAAGCTGTTGGGAGTTTGTAGAAGCTCTCCTCACGGCTCTGAGGATGGAGCTGCCTGTTTCTCCTCTGGTGTTCTGGAGAAACCCAGCCAAGGACAACAGCAGAGCAACAACTAAATACTTCAGAGAGAGACCGGGGTTTTGGTCTCCTTCAGGTGGATGGACCTGCGTCGTCATGGTTACAATAGTAAGTCAGCGGTTGAGGTTCTCGTGACTGATTCATGGAGGGAAATGGAAGAGAAAATTGAAAACTTGTAAATGAGAAATGTCTGCGGCTCTAAACGCGGTGATAGATGAAGAGTGAGGCCGTGGGCCGACACACACACACACACACACACACACACACACACACACACACACACACACACACACACACACACACACACACACACACACACACACACACACACACACACACACACACACACACACACACACACGTTTGAGGAGCTGCTGCACGCCGCCGATGGAACCCAGAAACCGTTCCACGCGCCACTCCACAGGTTTTCCTAACATGATCTCACATGTAGAAGCTGACATGCTGCATCAGACACTTTTATCAGTGCTGCAAAAACAACGGCGAGCTGATGCTCATCATTAGCGTCGGCGTTTTCTGGGATCCAAGCCTGAAATTACATTAATACATATTCATGCTCAACGCACCGACTGACAGAATAAACCGAGCGCGTTTTCTCCCTCTGAGACTTAAAACTCTTCTCACACTGAAGTCGGTCTGCAAATACCCACGTTGGAATATTAAGAAGTAGGGCACAGAAGACGGGAAAAATGAGTTGCGATAGCATCTCTGCTGGCGCCGGCCTCCCACGGCCCCGCAGACACTGGAAAGACAAGAAGCTTGGCTCTACCTCGGCTCCGCTGCCTGCCAGACGGCGTTTGACCCGTTTATCAGGACGGAAATTACTTGAACAAAATCAGAAACACAGTTCTACAACAGTTCTGCAAGTTCACACATGTAGCTCGTTTGATTTGATAAGACTCAGAAGCTGCAGTTTGCCTCTCTGGCTCTCCAGCATGTTCCCGCTAACTCAACAAACTTTGGTTTTCAGGCACACACACAAAATACACGTCCAGAAGGAGGAGAAGCATCTTTATTTGGCCGTCTGAGGCTTTAATCAATCTCCACAGTTAGCAGAGAGCCTTAAATGAATAAAACATCCAGCTCTGCCGGATCCTCCTCAGATCATTCAATGCATCTAAACCTCCAGACCATTAGAGGGCAGCAACATGACTCTGAAACTTATCGACCATGATACAAACACGAGGCCAAACAAGGCGAGCGTGGACCCGTCACCGGACCAGCTCTCCGGTCAAGACAATCAGCACTGTGCGGTGACCTCCGACCTTCAGCTCTGCGCCGCTCCCGCTCCGTGACTTCCCCTCCTGCGGGACTAACCTTGTTAAATAAAGCTTCATCTAAAATAACTCAATCCTGCCTGTCTGCTCTGCTGCCCATAAATCCTTCATCAAACACAGCCAGCGCCGATCAATATCACACCGCCAACAGAGGGAGGAGCCACCGCCCGTGTGTGTGTGCGTGTGTGTGTTCATCACCAAAGTGGCTGCTTCATTATCCTAATAAAGCTCGTCAAGGTCACTTAATCTCACTGTTACTCTAAATTTGAATATCTTTAATCCTCTGATTGTCTTTGTTCTTACTCATATTTATAGACATTTCCAAACGAAAACGTGCATTTGTGTGCCAACGGCGGAACAACGCCATTTTAGCAGCGTGCCGACTCATTAACGAGCAACGCCAGAACACATTTGCATAGTTTGTGCTACATTTGTTAAAAAGTCACATCCCGACCGTGACTTTTCCACGATGCTGAATTATTCATAGTAACAGGAGCAAACGCACGTGAAGCGGCTACGGAAGCTCGTGACGCTCAAACCAAAGCTTTCGGACCACAAATGCCGAAACATGACGTCGTCATGGTGATCTGCTCACCTATGCGCAGCGTTGCTTAGCTTGTGTGGTCAGATTCTGCGCCGCTAGCTTTCTCCACTCCCTGATAGAACCTTGTAGCAAACCTGGAGTGATTTCAGAGGGGTTATTGAACCTAACACTGCCTTAACAGCTCCATCAGGACCACTTCACGAGATCTTCCACAGAGAGCTCCTCTATGGACAATGGTTCTACCTTTCTGGACGTTTGAAGAAGTTTGTCAAAGGTGAGGCTTTCACCAACGTCCTCTGAGTCACGTCCTGTCATTTTTCCTGTAAGAGAACCATTTTTGGAACTCTACCTTGATTATACCCAGAGCATTGAAGATACACTCAGAGGAGTATACCTTAGAATCCTTTCTGTCCAGGGTCTCAACAAGACAAATGTCCAAACCTGATCACGTCCAACTCTTGTGTGGTGAGGCCTCAATGAACACCCCCAACATCAAGTAAGTCTTCCAGAAAGAGATTCCATGAGGGACTAAAGGGTCAGAGAAACCTCCAGGAACTCTGTCATCACAGAGAACCAATGACTTTGGACGATGCCTTTTGACCAGTTAACGTGATATCGCCGCCTGCTGGTGCACGCTGCAGCGTGCAGCGTTTGATGGCATTCACGCGTGGAAAAGGACTTTTTAGTAAACATGCTTGAGTAGACATGGATTATTTGATGAATGAAGGAGATAAAAATGTTCTTTTTAAAAGTACCCTGGTCGCTGCGAGTGGGGTCTGATATGGACCTACTAGCTGCATAAAGAGGAATCCCAGCATTGGTTTCAATGAGGAATTTAGAAGGACCCCAAAGGACAACTTAGTCTTTCAATAATCTCTAATAAGAGATCGCGGCCTGAGGTGACGGGAGCAGCTGAAACCATCACCTGGAGACCTCTCGTTATTGGCAATAATGGAGTCCTCTGCAGTCTTAATCCCCTGCGAGTCTAAATTGTCCATGTGTCTCAGACGCGGCGTCCCCGGGTAATAAGCGGTCCAGAGCAAAAAGGACCTCCAACTAATGACGCTGTCCAGAGAGCAACAGCAGAAACGCACCAGGAACGGGAAAGAGAGCTCCTCTGCTGAGCTGAGGAAGCACAGAGATGAATCTGAGGCACATTTCCTCTTCTATCGCAAAGCTCTTTTAAAGCCAATCAAGTTTTCTTTGGGATCTCAGTTATTATCCGAGG
>CAESWR010000647.1:761032-772218 GCA_903171835.1 Mullus surmuletus | reverse complement strand
GGTATTCCCGTGGCAGACTCTCCACCTCCTGGTGGGCCATCCCTGACGACATCAGGTCCTTCTCCACAAGCGAGTCCACCATCACTCTGAAGTACGCCCACACACAGTCCTCCCACGACTCACACACGGATAGCAGCTAACACACACACACACAAACAAACACACATACATGATGCAGCCAAAGAGCAGATGTGTGTGTGTGTGTTTGTGTGTGTGAGTGGAGTGCGAGGTCTTACTGGTTTGAGGTTCCCGCTCAGGCTGGCGTAGATGGCCCGCTCATATCTGTTCAGCTGCTCCTGAAACACACAAGCACACACACAGGCTTGCTAACAGGCAGCACATGCACACACCTACGCTTATATTCATCCTCACTCAGACCGTGACACAATAAAACAACTGCATAAAGTCTGGACGGTACAGAAATGCTATTGTTTTGAAAAATATTTGTCATGATGTTTTGTAACAGCACAATATCTTAAGCCTTTACGGATTTCTTCCAAAATCAAGTCTCATCTGTAAAAACACACAAAACAACTGGACAGCAACATCAAAAATCTAATCTATAAAAAAATGAAATTTTTTATGATAAAACATAAAAAATATTGTATGTGTGTGTGTGTGAGTGGCACCTCCTCAGCCATCCTCCAGCAGCAGGCCTTCCAGATCCCCCTCTGAGGATTTCCCTCGACTGGCTGCAGCTCGATGCTTCCTGCAGAGACAAGACAAGACAAGTTTGTTCCGGCTTTCCGATCAAACTCCTCTGTCACTCTGCTCAAAGGTCAGACTGAGGTCAGCAGTTACCTGAGGTCATGTTGGGATCGTGGTAGAGCTTCCAGCCCTCCAGGGTGGCTGCTCTCCAGGCCTGACCGCAGCGCTTACACAGCCTCTGAGCCTACACACACACACAAATACGACAGCACGCTCTGACTGTTTGCTTTGCAGCTTTTCAGCTACATACACACTCAGCAAGAAGTTCTGAGACATCACATCTGAATATCTGAGTGTCTACCTCCTCGGTCATTCCCGCTCTGATCAGGGTGAAGAGGTTCTTCAGCAGCCGGGCATCATCCTCCCGGTCCAGGTCAGCCAGGGGGCGCTGTTGCCGGAGGGGGGCGTCCGGGTCCTAAACACGCAACCTCGTTAAAAACTAGTTCTGAAACATGCTGACGAGTGTGTTTCCATGTGAACAGAACTTACCAGCTCAGTGACAAGCGGGACAGTGAGTGCAGAGCCGCTCTTCCTCCTCATCTTCAGTGCGTGGAGAGTGTTTTCCCTAACATACACAGTTGTGTTCAAACACACACACACACACACGCACGAGCCATGACATGTGGGGTGCAGATGCATCAAAAAACTCACCAGCAGACATTTTTAGCATAATATTCGATATTATCTGAAAAGTCTCCCATCTGGTCCTTGGCGATGCTCTCCAGCCAGTCGACCACCAGCTGCAGCAGAGGGTGGGGGAAAAACAAAACAAAAAACACTCAACGCCTCTGAAATATCACTCTTTTTATTTGACAAACTAAAGTATACTGATGTGTATTTACACTATTAGGTCTGTGATCTCGGCTGCATCATCACAGTTGTATTCTAGCAGAACAGCACAGTGTGTGTGTGTGTGTGTGTGTGTTTTACCTGACTCTGTCTTATGACTGCATCCCGCTGAAAAAGCTGCTCCACCACAACCTTCTCGCTCTCACTGGGAACCTGTAAACACACAGACACACACTTCAACTTTAGAATACTGAGATGGATCACACTTTTATTCTATTTTGTGTTGTTTGTGTGTGTGTGTGTGTGTGTGTTTACAGGCTCTGTTACTTACCACCATGTCTGTCATAATGTCGTCCTCCAGCGCCAACTGCACCCGATCCCTGCAGGGACACAAAAGACATCAGTCAGAAACTGATGATGTGGACAGTCTGGAGGGAGCACTGTGCGTGTGTGTGTGTGCGCCTGTGTGCGCCTGTGCGTGCCTGTGCGTGCGTGTGTGTACCTGTAGAGGGAGTTGATGAGTCTCCATGAGCAGCTCTCCTGCTGCAGCAGCCAGCGGACTCCGGCCATCTTGCTGTTGTGACCGGCTCGCAGGACAACAGACTGCAGCACGTTCACCTGAGATACCACAACCACAGAGGAAGAGAGCACATCAACGTTACAGCCGCCACATCACTCACACACACACACACACACACACACACACACACACACACACACACACACTGTGCGTCAGCGTGTGGCCCACCTTGTCCTCGCACAGCGCCTGATAGTCATCAATCAGCTCGAACACCGCAGAGGAAGAGTGCTTCAGAAATGACGACAGGAAATCTGGGAAAAGACTGGCGGCCGCTGCGGACGATGACGAACAGGAGCAAAAGATTCCAGATTTGTGTCTCAATTATTCAGAGACATCACAGTCATTTACAGCATGTTTAAAGATTTAAAGATGTATTAGTTAAGTTCACTGATATTAATGTCAATTACATGAAACGTGCCGAGCACACACACACACACATCCATGAAGGTGGGCACATTTCATTCGCTTACCGGCCTCTCCTGGATCATCATCCTTTAGCAAGGCGGAGCTGAGGTTGCTGATGTCATCAGTGAAGAAGCTGGTGTTCTCCAAACCCAACACGGGGGAGGTGAAGATGCTGTCGGTCCAATCGCTGTCGTCCAGATTCTGCATAGATGCATTTTAACATGTGACAAACATCCTCTGCTGGACCCCACCTCGCATTTCATGTTGGAAAAAAAAAGTATGTGCACACAGTGAAGATGCAGCAGAGGAAAAAGTGTGTGTCAGTGTCTCACCGCACTGCTGACTGCGGTTCTGGGTGTGTGTGTGAATCGAGGAGTTCGCCCTCCTGGAGCAAAAATGGAGGAAACATCTGGAGCCCTGGGAGTCACTGGGGGAAGGAGGGAGGGAGGGAGGGAGATGATGGTCAACTGACCGAAATCAAAATGTGTGTGTGGATAACCATGTCTGTGTGTGTGTGTGTGTGTGTTTACCAGCTTGTCTGTACAGTGAAGCAGGCGTGTTCCTCAGCAGGGAGCGGGCTGGCGTTACCGTGGAAGCAACGGGGCTGCCTTGTGATGGGACTGATGGCAGCAGTCAGGATCAACAACAATACAGAGTGTAACTGGTGACAGCTGTCTGGACACACACACACACACACACACGCGCACACACACGCGCGCGCACACAGACACAGACACAGACACACACACACAGACACAGACACAGACACCCCCCCAGCTGAAGGATACAGGCCACCCTCCTCCTCCTCCTCCGCGCAGCTATCGTCACCTCGTCATCTCGAACCACCGGGGACGGCAGCTCACTCTGACCCCTGGAGACACGGAGCACAACACACCAACACCTTCAACACCTTCAACACCCTGAGCTGGAACCACTGACAGGAAAACACAGCCGCTCCTCCTGAGGCTAAGACTGACCTGCAGGAGAGGCTTGCAAAGTAAAAACACACAGTAATGTGCAACCCCTCGTCGGCCTGCAGTTACCTACTAATAGAAAATACTCGTAAATACTCCTACAAGCGCTCCCTGTGAGGGCGCGGAGCAGCTGTTAGCCTGTTAGCCCGTTAGCATCCGCGTTAGCTGTGAGCGGCGGCGTTAGCATCGCTGGCTAAGCTAGCAGCGCGGCTTCCTCGACTTCCTCTACAAACTCAACACCAGCGCGACGACACGCGCCTCGCACACAGACACACACACACACACACACACACCTAAACACGGAGAAAGACGGCAGAGCTGTGAAAAACACCGTACCAGTCCATGGTGGCGAGCGGACGCTTCCCGCTTCACGAGGTTCAACGGCTTTCTTCTTCGTGGGACAATTAATGGCAGCTGTCAACACAGCGAGCGCCGCCGGCGGCTCCTCCTGATCTTCCACGGCCTCTCAACCAAGTATTTAGACCTTAAATGGAGCGTTGACGAGAGATTCCGGGGAGCGAGGTTTTACCGTCAACCCTGCATTAGTGTTTTTTCCGTTACTTTGGTTCTGTGAGAGCAGAAACCGCTTTTAGTGAGTCGCGCTGCCTGCGCTGTCTCCTCCGCGCCGCTAGTCGCCGCTGCCGCCGCCGGCGCGCAGAGTTGAACCGGCGTCAGACGGAGGAAACAGGAACACGCAGCAGCTCTCGGGCAGCAGGCACGTCTGTCTGCTCCACTCGGCGGCGGCGGCGGCGGAGAAGGAGGAGGAAGAAGGAGGAGGAAGAAGGAAAAAGCTCCGGGGAAGCGGCCAGGACAGCGCGGCGGAGAGGCCGAGCGGGGAGCAGCCGGAGCCGCGGGAAGAGCCGCGGGAAGAGCCGCGGACAGGGCGGGAACCTCCGCGGGGAGGAGGCAGGTGGAGCGATGGAGACCTCAGGTAAACTTTTCTTAATGCGTGGCAACATGACAGACAGACAGACAGACGGGCAGACAGACAGGTCCATTCGGTCTCACCAATCAGCTGATCTCGTCCGGAGTTTTCCTGAATCGATCACCTCAATCAGCAGCAGCTAATCGATGACTGATTAAATCTCACAGCAAACTTCATTGGAAAACCGTTATAATCGTTAAATGTGTCTCACTGAAATAAAGTTAAACACGGCCAACTTTCCCCGCAGTCCCGAGGAAGCTGTTTGCGTCATTTGTGGTGAATATTTGCACTTTTAAATGTACTTTTCTCTAGAAGAGGCTTTTCCAAAGCTGCAGAGTGACGTCAATCCAAACTGCAACAGACTCTGTTTGTGAAGCATGAGAAGCTGCTGGATCCTCTCACATCCGTCACAGTGCTGCTCATCAGGGCTGGAACTCCTGCTTTCTCATGTTCGGGAAAAACTCTAAATAAATCAACACAAAAAATGGAAAAGCTGAAAAAAAGTTTACTGATGTGTCTTAAATATAATGTTGTCCTATCTGTTATCACGTCTGTGGTCTGTTCTGTGTTCTGTGCAGTACTAATACATGAGTAAACTGCACTTCTTTGATATAATTAGCTTAACACGTGTGCGTCTGCGTGTGTGTGTGTGCTCGTGCAGTGTGACAGTCCCACCCGCTCTGTGAACCTCCAGCAAACATGGCCGAGGGCTTGTGGAGTTTGTCGGCCAACAGGCGCCTGGTCGCCGGCCTGCTGGTCAACCTGCTGTCCTCCATCTGCATCGTCTTCATCAACAAGTGGATCTACGTCCACTACGGCTTCCCCAACATGACGCTGACGCTGGTGCACTTCGTGGTCACCTGGCTGGGCCTCTACGTCTGCCACAAGATGGACATCTTCTCCCCAAAGAGCCTGCCGGTGCGCCGCATCGTGTGGCTGGCGCTGAGCTTCTGCGGCTTCGTGGCCTTCACCAATCTGTCGCTGCAGAACAACTCCATCGGGACGTACCAGCTGGCCAAGGCCATGACCACGCCCGTCATCATCCTCATCCAGACCACCTACTACAAGAAGAGCTTCTCCACCAAGATCAAGCTCACTCTGGTAAGCAGACGTCTGTCTCACGCTGCTGCTCTACGTGTGAGCTCCACGTGGATCGAACCTGCTGAGGTGGCTTTGAATCCAACTCTGGGCCTCTGTGGGCTTCTACGGGCTTCTGTGGGGTTCTATGGGCCTCTGTAGGCTTCTATGGGGTTCTATGGGCCTCTGTGGGGTTTTGTAGGGTTCTGTGGGCCTCTGTAGGGTTCTGCGGGGTTCTATAGGCCTCTGTGGGGTTCTATGGGCCTCTGTAAGGTTCTGTGGGGTTCTATGGGCCTCTGTAGGGTTCTGTGGGGTTCTATGGGCCTCTGTATGGTTCTGTAGGGTTCTGTGGGCCTCTGTGGGGTTCTATGGGCCTCTGTAAGGTTCTGTGGGGTTCTATGGGCCTCTGTAGGGTTCTGTGGGGTTCTATGGGCCTCTGTATGGTTCTGTAGGGTTCTGTGGGGTTCTATGGGCCTCTGTAGGGGTCTATGGGTCTCTGTAAGGTTCTGTAGGGTTCTGTGAGCCTCTGGGGTTCTGCAATGATGCAACACAAGCCTCGGCACTTCCTGGAAAGTAAAGAGTCACTTGACCTACTTGCCATTCTTTTTTTGAGATTGTATCTTCACTTGGAACGGACAGGTCGATTGCACAGTACAGCAGTAATAAAGGTAGTGGAGATAAAAGTCCATCCCTGTTAATGTTCTGATATCCTGTGGACCTCGGACAGCAGCAACCATCTTCCTCCTCATGATCGCACCAGTCAAACATATGCGCAGTTACAGAGAAGATTGATACAATTCAAATATGGATCAAACCGACAGTCCACCCGAACACTGGATAAGAGGGGGGGAAAGAAAACAAAAAGGAGGGAAAAAATAAAATAAAATAAAAACCTGAGGACCTGAGGGTGTTTCCTGCCATTCTTAACAGTGCTTTTATTTGGAAGGTGTGTTGAGGAAGTAGAAGAGCACGCTCACATATTGATGTTTTGTTATTGAAGCTGATTTAAAAATCATTGTTCAGTGACGTATCCTGCTGGTACCACTGTTAACAGCTAAGGAATAATACTGTGTGTGTGTGTGTGTGTGTGTGTGTGTAGGTGCCCATCACGCTGGGTGTGGTCCTCAACTCCTACTATGATGTTCGCTTCAACCTGCTGGGGACGCTGTTCGCCTCGCTGGGCGTCCTGGTCACATCGCTCTACCAAGTGGTGAGACACGCACGCACGCACGCGCACGCACACGCCCTGAAGTGTGATTGACAGCCGTGACATCACTCTCTGTCTCCTCTCAGTGGGTCGGAGCCAAGCAACATGAACTCCAGGTGAACTCCATGCAGCTCCTCTACTACCAGGTAAAAACGCGCTAACATCGGTGGGTACAAACACTGCGGTTGCCATGGTGATGGCAGATCAGTCACGTGAGGCTGACGTGGCGGCTGTGCTTCCAGGCTCCTCTCTCGTCAGGCTTCCTGCTCTGCGTCGTCCCAATGTTTGAGCCGCTGAGCGGAGAAGGAGGGATATTCGGACCCTGGTCGCTGCCGGCTCTGGTCAGACACACACACACACGCACGCACGCACGCACGCACGCACGCCCGCACGCCCGCACGCACACACACACACACACACACATGCGCGTTCTCCAGGTTCTAGCGTGTCCCCTCTTATGTCTCCCAGCTGACGGTGCTGTTCTCGGGGCTGGTGGCCTTCCTGGTCAACCTCTCCATCTACTGGATCATCGGAAACACCTCGGCTGTCACGTATCCTCCAACAGAAGGGAGACCTGCAGGGTCTGAGGGGGGTCTCGGTCGAGGTCTGGTGGTCTTGTGGGTCTCTTGGTGATGGTTCTTCTCATGCTCGGTTGTCTGAGGAGCTTTCTGGTTCTGTCAAAAGGCTGATGGAGCTCCCTGAGAAGGTCTCTCCCACCCTTCAGATGTTTCTGCGGGAATTGACGGTGTAGATAAGAGTTCTCGGCTGTTTTCTGCGTCTCGTTGTTCTCTTGACTCGACTCTGCAGCTACAACATGTTTGGACACTTCAAGTTCTGCATCACCCTGGTCGGGGGCTACGTGCTCTTTCAGGACCCTCTGTCGCTCAACCAGGTGAGACCTCCTGAGCCGCCCGACACAGTGAACCGGCGAGTTCTGCCCTCTCACCCGTCTTACTCTTGTCTGTCTGTCTGTCTCAGGCTTTGGGGATCCTCTGCACTCTGGCCGGCATCCTGTCTTACACTCACATCAAGCTGATGGAGCAGGAGGAGGGGCGGAGCCGCCTGGCTCAGAGACCATAGGCCGCCCTGCCTGTCAATCACCCTCCCGTCAGACCTCTTTATATCTATTTTCTATTATCCTGAGTATTTTTTTAGGCTTTGAGACTTTGATTGTGGCTTCCCGGGGAGGCTGAGTGTGTGCGACACGTCCTCTGCTCTCGGTGCGCTCTACCCATGGTCCTTTGCACCGCTGCAGATGGAAAAAAAAAAACCCAACAACAACAAAACAAACCGCGTCAATTCTTCAGATTCAGCCCAGTTTCCTGACTGGAGCTGCAGGGTTTTCGTGCTGTGGGAGTCGGAGGGAGACTGCAGCTTTGTGACATCACAGCGGAGCCCACGCAGGCAGCGCGTCACCACGCGACCACGGCTGCAGTCCCGCCGCCTCCAGTCCCGGCGCCTCCGGTCCCGCCACCTCCCGCTCCTTCTGTCCGTCCGCGAGCGAAGGCTGGCGGCTGCAGCTCACAGGCAGAAGGGAAGGTCCAGCAGCGGCGCGTCAACCTGCACGTGTCTCTGCTCTTTGCTCCTTCACGGCGTTTGCTGTCAGAATGAGTTTTTTTTCACCAACATTCTGCTGCTGCTCGACCAAAATACACATGTTCAGTTTTATTTTATGACATTTGGAGGAACAGCTGGGTTTCTTTCCTGAGGTTTTGCGCTTTTCTTCAAATCGTTTTAAAACTTAAAACCAGCATCATTTTGCATCCCCAGCCCTCTAGTTTTGTCCTATTTTACATGTTTTTATGGTCCTTTTTAGAAGTCTGATATCACACACACAGTTTTAACAAGTGTATCCTTTTTGTGTGTTTGTGCTTTAAAATGGCTCCGAGACGCCAGCAGGGCTTCACTCCGTCCCTGCCAGAAACCCGCCGATTCTGTTTGTTTCATTTCTGGCCGCTGCCTCCCGATCAAAGAGCAGAAATGACGTTTTCTTGGTTCGCGGTCTTTGTTGTTATTAGTGATTGAGAAGGTTTCTCTGCTCATTTAAGGTCCTGCAGTTTCAGGCTCCTCAGCCTTTTTCAGTGTTAATTCAATGATTTGGGGATTTTTTTTATACATTCAACTGGTTTTAACTGCAAAAACTTTTTTTATCATTTCTAGTCCAAATATTTCATAGCTCTGACAAACAAGCAACATTTCAGAAGTTTGAGCATCTTGAATCTGCCAGTAGAACAACTTTTTTTGTACACGGTACAAAGACAACACTTTATATCTGTTGTTGTGTTTTAATTTATTTCCAGTTTCAGTGTCTTTTTTTTTTCCAGTCTAATCACGTCTCCTTTGTGTCTTATTTTTTTTAGAAAACATTTGAGTTCAGCCAGGCTGGTCCCTATAGCATGTGGGCAGTGTAGAGGTCAAAGGTCAGAGTAGTGCTACCTCGCAGCGCAGCAGCCTGAACTATTCTCACAGCTTTTTACTGTATCAAATATATCAATCTCCTGAATAAAAGTTATTTTGTGACTTTGCAGCTGTTTGTTTTCTCTGCTGACTCACGCATCGGAACAGAGAAAATGCAAAACACATCTGAACCGCCGAGGCGCCATCGACGGGGAGAGGAAGAGGAATCCAGTTTTACACAAATTTACATCTAATTTTGTGAGATGAAATGCGAACAATTTCACCTTTGGGCAGTGAAAAATTATTAAAATGCAAATTGGGGGAGAGGGGGGGTCTTCACAACTTTCAAACATCACACGAAAAAAAACCCTCCAGGATTGACTGGTGAATCTGCTGTGCCAGCTTATGGTAACACACACACACACAGTGGCAAAGAGAGCCATTCACAGGAGAGCCGTGTGTGTGTGTGTGTGTGTGTGTGTGTGTGTGTGTGTGTGTGTGTGTGTGTGTGTGTGTGTGTGTGTGTCAGTAAAGCAACAAGCACAGCTCTGTTCACACAGAGTGGCTGACAGGAATCTACATTTTTGAGTGAAAATCGTTCAGAAATACAGAAGCTGCCTCATAAACACACACACACACACAGTCTGTTTACTCTCAGCCCGTTATACATATATACACACACACATATATATATATATATGAAGCTTTAAAATGTGGTGCTTTTTCTTCCGGCTTGCTTTGATAGCAGCACAGTTTGATGTTGTTGATGTGATCAGATTGTGCAGTAACATCATAAGTCTTGTCTAGTAATATTATCTAGTAATGTTTCCTTCTGTGTGTTTGTTAATTTGTTCTTTAATCCCAGTTTTTCCCGCCGAGCGGCCTCATTCACAGGAGGTGTCTGATGTCTCCGTGCAGCCACCTGGAGAAGCTTCCATCAGACTCTTTGATCCATGCTCTCACCTTAATAGGCCTCATATCTTTGGACAGAAACACAAATAAAGCTCCATTTTGCTTGAACTGTTTAAAGATGCTTTGGCAAATAAAAAGTGAATAAAACATGAAGTTTATATCACAGCCCAGTTGCCAAGCGACGACTTCCTTTGGCGCAGTGCTTTAAAAGCGGGCAGCGGGTCACCTGTGAGGCCGCTGACCTTTGATGACCTGCCTTTCATCCACAGCCGGAATCCACATTCAACCCTCTGACGGGCGGCTTCGGACCTCCGGACGAGCCGAGGAGGATCAGAAGACTCCCCGCCTCAGGTGCTGCTCCCGCTCCATCCCCGCGCCTCACCCTCTCACCCTCTCACCCTCTCAGCGCCTCACCCTCTCACCGCCTCACCCGCTCACCCTGTCGCTCCGATCTGAACACGTCGCTCCTGGGCGCAGCGGCGGCCTGTGCTGCCCCCCAGTGGCCGAACCCCGCTACTGCCGCTGCAGCGCGCGGGAGCAGGAAGAGCTGCCCCGGCGCCGCCTGTCGCCGCGACGCGCTCTTTATCCCGTCAAACATCGAGCGGTTCTGGGTGTTAGTTACGTCACGACACCAATAAAGGTGATAAATAATTGTCAGAGATGAAACACGGGGATTTGAAGCCTGCGTGGCCTCGCACGGATGTTTCCCGCGCGGCGCGGCTCGGAGGCGCCGCGCTGAGCGGGTCCTTCGGCGGCGCTCCCGGAAACTCACCGCCGATGTTTGTTTTGCTACAGTTAGCAGGTAAATGTTGCTGCATTTCTACGCAGTTTTCGCACAGTTGCGACGTTCCACGCGTGGACGTGGGACGTAAGTCGCCGTTAGCGCGGAGCCGCGGGCCGCGCAGCGCCGCTGCGGAGCCGCGGGGAGCTTTGTTTACATCCGCGCCTCGACTCAGGCGGAGCAGCGACATCAGCTAACAGCTAACAGCTAACTGAGCTAACAGCTAACCGAGCTAGCTGAGCTAAGATCACACAGCGAGCAAAGCTCCCCGCGGAGGGTTCGTTCACCGCGGGGCCGCAAACCCCGTCTGTGCTTCCACGGAGCGCCGCTCACCGGATCACAGTGCGCGTCGCGGGGGGAGAGGAGAGGAGAGGAGAGTCTGAGGACCCGGGGAGCTAACGGGCTAACGAGACGAGCCGCTGCGGGGGAGT
>CAESWR010000647.1:750532-760967 GCA_903171835.1 Mullus surmuletus | reverse complement strand
AGAGTAGGAGTGTGGGAGAGGGATTGGAAGTGTGGGAGTGTAGGAGTGGGAATGGAAGTGTGGGAGTGGGAGAGTGGGAGTGTGGGAGTGGGTTTGGAAGTGTGGGAGTGTGGGAGTGGGAATGGAAGTGGGAGAGTAGGAGTGTGGGAGTGGGAATGGGAGTGTGAGTGTGGGAGTGGGAGTGTGGCTGCAGCTGGCCGCCGCCACTGTCCTCTCTGCCAAACTCTGCAAAATGTTTAATTATATGACAAGCAAATGTAGCGTTAAACTGGATCATCGACACGCATGAATCCATCAGTAAAAGAGGCGGGAGCGGCGCTCCTCGCTTTGCAGCAGAACATTCATGGTCTGTTTTCATGAGACGTTTGATCAGGACTCACTTTGATTATCAGAGCTGTCAATCAAACCACAAGCTAGTGATTGAGAAAGTTGTGAAACTCGTTGAAGCGGAGCTTTGCACAGGTGACTTGACGGATTGATGACGTCACAACCCACTATAGAAAAGTGTGTGTGTGTGTGTGGGGGGGGGGGGGGNGGGAGATCACATGTCCGAGTGGAGAGAATTACAAAAAAGGCCAAATGCAGCTTGCAGAAGAAAGAGTTTCACCATCTGCTGTTTAATTTCCTAAAAATTATTGTCTGGAGGTCAAAAGTCGTGCCTGAGTGACCTTTCACCCCTCAGGAGGTGTTATAAAAGCCTCATGATCTGTGAGAGATGTTCCTGTGGAAGCTGCTTGGGTGGTTAGTGTCTCGTGGAGCAGTAGAATAACGTGCCTCTCCTCTCTCCACAGTATGCCTGCTGAAAGCAAGCGCTCAGTGAACATGGACGAGAAAGATGTTTGCTCCTTCAAAGAGAAGGAGAAGGAACGAGATGGCGAGCGGAGGCCGACCTCCGCCCGAGACAAGGCCAAGGACGAGGCCAAGGTGAGCGGCGGCAAGAAAGACTGCGGCAAGGAGGAGAAGAGGAAGCGGCTGGAGGAGGAGAAGAAGAAGAAGGAGGAAAAGGAGCGCCGCAAGAAGGAGGAGGAGAAGCAGAAGGAGGAGGAGGAGCAGAAGCAGAAGGAGGAGGAGGTGAAGAGGCAGCAGGAGGAGCAGGAGAGGAAGCAGCAGGAGGAGGAGGCCAAGCGGCAGCGTGAGGAGGAGGCGGCGCTTCAGAAGTAAGTGGCAGCGCTCGTCCTTCCTGCCGCCGTTCCCTCTGCGATACTTTCCCGCCGCGATTATCTGTGCGTGATCGTCCACGACATTAACCTTTGAAACGCGTGCTCCATCCACGGCTCTACTGCATTTCAAATCAAGATCTTCCTCAACTTACGATCTAGGGGGCGACGAGTGCATGAATCCCCAGTGTTAATTGAGGTTAGGGATGGGTACCTTTCACATCTGAACCGATACGGTACCGATACTCGGTACTTGCAAATCGATACTTTTTTGCATATGTAATTAAAATGATTTTGTATATTATCAAAAATTGTAAAAACTTAGAATTTTGAACATTTATATCTCAAGAATATGTGGAAGAACTTGACAAAACAAACAAGCCCAGCGTTTCCTCCGTTCAGTCCGTTTTCAGTAAATCAGCCACAAAAAGTGTCCACGGAGGAGGAGCTAAAGGTCCAGTGATGGTCCGGCACCGAGCCCCGGCTCGTCTCTGCTCCGTGTCGGCATGGACATCCAGCGCTCGATCACATGTCAGAGGGTCTGCGTGGAGAAACTCTGCCTCCTTATTAGTGTTTGGAAGACGCGTGTTGATCACCGTGCTCTTTGTTTACTTCTGCAATCCAATGATCAAATGCCGTCCCCGCGGCCGCATGCAAGACGAGACGTGAAGGTGCGTTCAAGTGTAAAAACATTTTAAAAAGCGGGCGTTTAGGTACCGATTGACGACACATGAATCGATACTCGGTACCAAAAAAGTACCGAATTTCGGTACCCATCCCTAATTGAGGTGGAAGTGACATATAAAGACGCGTGTGTGTGTGTTTGCGGCCCACAGGGAGAAGGAGGAGGCGCACCAGCTGCACCAGGAGGCCTGGGAGCGTCACCACTGCAGGAAGGAGCTGCGCAGCCGCAACCAGAATGCCCACGAGGGCCGACCCGAGGAGGCCTTCTTCAGCCGCCTGGACTCCAGCCTCAAGAAGAACACAGCCTTCGTCAAGAAGCTGCGCACGCTGACGGAGCAGCAGCGTGACTCGCTCTCCAACGACTTCGCCTCGCTCAACCTCAGCAAGTACATCGGCGAGGCGGTGAGCTCAGTGGTGGAGGCCAAGCTGAAGATCTCGGACGTGGGCTGCGCCGTGCACCTCTGCTCGCTCTTCCACCAGCGCTACGCCGAGTTTGCGCCGTTGCTCCTGCAGGCCTGGAAGAAGCACTTTGAGGCGCGGAAGGAGGACAAGGCGCCCAACGTCAGCAAGCTGCGCACCGACCTGCGCTTCATCGCCGAGCTCACCATCGTCGGCCTCTTCACTGACAAAGAGGGGCTGTCGCTCATCTACGAGCAGCTGAAGAACATCATCGGCACCGACCGGGAGACGCACACGCACGTGTCGGTGGTCATCAGCTTCTGCAAGCACTGCGGGGACGACATCGCTGGCCTGGTGCCGCGCAAGGTCAAGATGGCCGCCAACAAGTTCGCCCTGGCCTTCCCGCCCAGCGAGATCATCAGCACGGAGAAGCAGCAGCCCTTCCAGAACCTTCTGAGGGAATACTTCACCTCGCTCACCAAGCACCTGAAGAAGGACCACCGCGAGCTGCAGAACATCGAGAGGCAGAACAGGTGAGGAGGTTCAGTCTGGGTTCTGTCGCCTAGCAACATTCTGCCCCGTGTTTTCTGTCGCCACGATGCCTTGTCCTCACATGACCTCACCAACCTCTGGCTCAGAATCAGAAATATGTGACACATACGGGGAATTTGTCTCTGGCAGATGTTATGACTCTCTAGTACAAACATAAATAAAGTAAAAAAGAGTTTTAGAAAATTGAATAAAATATAATTAGAACTCATAAAATAACAATAATAAAAGCATATTAGGGGAATATGTACAATAGGAATATTTACAGCTCACAGTGGAGCAGTTCTGGCATTGCAGCCATTGACGGTTTAGAATATTGACTGCAGTTGGGAAGAAACTGCGGGTGTTTTGTCGTGTCAGGCGGATCCTGCACTCCAAAGGCGAGCTGAGCGAGGACAGACACAAGCAGTACGAGGAGTTCGCCACCTCCTACCAGAAGCTGCTGGCCAACACACAGTCGCTGGCCGACCTGCTGGACGAGAACATGCCGGAGCTTCCGCAGGACAAGACCGTGCAGGAGGGTGTGTGTGAGCGCCGTCGTCCACTCCCACCTCACACTGCCACCGGCTGGGAGCTCAACGACTGTGTGTGTGTTTGTCTCAGAGCACGGCCCCGGCATCGACATCTTCACCCCCGGGAAGCCCGGCGAGTACGACCTGGAGGGCGGGATCTGGGAGGACGAGGACGCGCGCAACTTCTACGAGAACCTGGTGGACCTGAAGGCCTTCGTCCCCGCCATCCTCTTCAAGGACAACGAGAAGGGCCAGCAGGGCAAGGACAAGGACGAGGCCAAAGGTGCAGCTCACACACACACACACACACACACACACACTCACACACTCTGCTCTGAGGTGTGTTGTAAAAAGGAACGTCCTTTCTGTGATCAAAACATCCACCACATCGACCCCACAAATGCTGAATGCCGGCCTAATGTCCTGGCGAATCACGGGCCGACCTGGAGTTTTGTTTATTCCTCCCTGACGACCTCATGTTGGTCCAGATGGCCGCGATGGAAAGGACGGAGGCGGCACCACTGAGGAGCTGGAGCTGGAGCTGGAGGCTCTGGACATCGCCGACGAACCGCTGGAGCTGGAGGGAGCGGACGAGACGGAGAGCGAGGAGCTGGCCAAGAAACTGATGGATGAGCAAGGTGAACACACACACACACACACACACACACACACACACACACACACACACACACACACACACACACACACACACTAGGGGCGTCCCGATACAACTTTTTCACTTCCAATACGATACTAATATTTCAGCCTTGGGTATTGGCCGATACCGATATCGATCCAATCCGATATCAGCAGGAATCACACTTACGTTTATGACTTATTTTGTAGTATGAATGTTAGAAAAGGCTTGATGAAGTGATGTTACTCAAACAGAGAACAATAGTCAGCAACAGTAGCCATGAGAAACACTGACCCATTGATTATTAACCAATGGCTTATATACATTTGAACCTTAAACAGCAGAATATTCTACAATTGAATGAATTAAATAAAAAAATAATTGGACAACCCCGAAAAATAACCTCAATAAATCCAATAAAAACCAAAAATGATATCTTAAAGTGCAAAATAACTAGAAATGCTGGAGCGGAGTCTGGAATGGACTGCTTGTGTCAGAGTGCTTCAATCGGAGATTTTAACTGCAGGCCGATATAATCCCATTCTCGTATTTTTTTGTTGATATCAGACCAATATCAATTCCGGATCGGGACACCCCGAACACACACACACACACACATGCATGCTAAAGCTTTGCCTTTGCGGTGCGGGATGACGGGACCTTCTGTCTTTGTGTGCAGAACAAGAGGACGAGGAGGCGAACACCGGCTCCCACCTGAAGCTGATCGTGGACGCCTTCATCCAGCAGCTCCCCAACTGTGTCAACAGAGACCTCATCGACAAGGTGAGGCGCCGCGCTCGCCATCGGGAGCTTCGGCGTGTGTTTGATGATGACCTCAGACAGCACAGACGCTGACACTGTCGCCCCCTGCAGGCCGCCATGGACTTCTGCATGAACATGAACACCAAGTCCAACAGGAGGAAGCTGGTGCGGGCGCTCTTCACCGTGCCGCGGCAGAGGTGAAGCTCGCCTCGTCACTCACAGGATGTCATTAGATCAGGCGCCAGCAGGGGGGGCTGTGACCCTCCTCTCTGCTCCCCACAGGTTGGATCTGCTGCCCTTCTACTCCCGACTGGTGGCGACGCTCCATCCCTGCATGTCAGACGTGGCGGAAGATCTCTGCTCCATGCTGAAGGGAGACTTCAGGTTTCACGTAGGTCACCCGAGAACACCCGAGAAGTGTGATCCACACGGCCGCGGTGTGTGTGTGTGTACACGTGGTTAAACACGTTCCATTTACCTTGGAAGTCGGGACTCAGAGCTGGGAATGACGTCACACCCGGCGTTCCAGCTACATGGCTTGTATTTCCCACATAACGCACGAAAAACATTAACTACACTACAACAGCATTTCCAGGTATAGATACTCTCCTTACAACCGCTGCAACACAAACGATTCAGAAGTGCTAACAGAACAGTGATAACAGAATATCAGGGAGTGAGGGTGCTCGCGCCAAGTGAGGATTCTCCGACTTTCTGACTTTGGCGGCGTTCCAGTTGAACAATCCGACCCGGTACAAATGGAAGGCACCACTAATCATTTTGTGGTCTTGTTTTTTGCGGCAGATCCGGAAGAAGGACCAGATCAACATCGAAACCAAGAATAAGACTGTCCGGTTCATCGGGGAGTTGGCCAAGTTCAAGATGTTCTCCAAGACAGACACGCTCCACTGTCTGAAGGTGGGAGGAGGCGCAGACACACTCAAACCATGACAGACAGTTTTCCAGTCCTCGAAGGATTCCTCTGGGCTTTGCGTTCTGTGGCTAAGCGTGTGTGTGTTGATGCTGCTCTGCGCTTTTGTAGATAAAACATCTGTGGCTCAAAGCAGTGCTGTTTGTTTCTCCTCAGATGCTGCTGTCTGACTTCACACACCACCACGTGGAGATGGCCTGCACCCTGCTGGAGACCTGCGGCCGCTTCCTCTTCAGGTCCCCGGACTCGCACCTGCGCACCAGCGTGCTGCTGGTCAGTGCTCGCCTCAGCAGCAGCAGCAAGGTTCCACTCGGTGTCTTTTTTCTGACGGTGTGTGTGTGTGTGTGTGTGTGTGTGTGTGTGTGTGCGCGCGTGTGTGTGTGTGTGTGTGTGTGTGTGTGTCCCTCTCCCCCACAGGAGCAAATGATGCGCAAAAAGCAGGCGCAGCACCTGGACGCCCGCTACGTGACCATGGTGGAGAACGCCTACTACTACTGCAACCCGCCACCCATGGAGAAGACGGTGAAGAAGAAGCGGCCGCCTCTGCAGGAGTACATACGCAAGCTGCTCTACAAGGACCTGTCCAAGGTCACCACCGAGAAGGTGCTGCGGCAGATGCGCAAGCTGCCGTGGCAGGAGCCCGAGGTGAAGAGCTACCTGATCTGCTGCATGGTCAACATCTGGAACGTCAAGTACAACAGCATCCACTGCGTTGCCAACCTGCTGGCTGGCCTGGTGGCCTATCAGGAGGATGTGGGCATCCACGTGGTGGACGGCGTGCTGGAGGACATACGACTGGGCATGGAGGTGTGTGTGTGTGCGTGTGTGTGTGTGTGGCTTATCACGTGAACAGTCGAGGATTCAGGGTGTATGCATTGTACATTTTTGGGGTAATTATGATTGGCTGGTAAAATGGCTATTGTAATCTGTAATATGTGTGTGTGTGTGTGTGTGGTTAGTTTAGTTTATTGGTCTAAAATGTACAGAGACAATACATATTAATCAGCATCTTTGTAAATAATCCGGTTTAGCCAAGTTGGCTAATTGTAAAAGCGTATAAAAGTCTGGAGCAGATGGCATGTGCGCTACAATGATTAAAATACGTAAGAAATCAGAAAACAAGAAACCAAAAAACAATCCCCCCCCAAAAAACAGCATAACATTACATTACGGAACATGCAATAAACTCTCAACCGTTTGTGTTTGCAGGTGAACCAGCCCAAGTTCAACCAGCGGCGCATCAGCAGCGCCAAGTTCCTGGGCGAGCTCTACAACTACCGCATGGTGGAGTCGGCCGTCATCTTCCGCACGCTCTTCTCCTTCATCTCCTTCGGGGTCAACCAGGACGGCAGCCCCAGTGCGCTCGACCCCCCCGAGCACCTCTTCCGCATCCGGCTGGTCTGCACGCTGCTGGACACCTGTGGCCAGTACTTCGACCGTGGCTCCAGCAAGAGGAAGCTCGACTGCTTCCTCATCTACTTCCAGGTGCCTCCGGGCTTCCGCCGCATCGTCGCCCACATTTCTTTCCTTTTTTTTTTATTGGTTGATGGAATGTGTTTATTCAGTCAGAAGATAATTGTCCAGTATAGTAGTACTTTGTTTATACCCTTAATTCAGTTTGTTTAGGCCTGTAGAATCTCACGAGATCTTAAAAATTGAATTATCAGCATTGTTTTTAGGCTTAAAGCAGGAGACACCAACACACCGGATACGACTGATGAATTTCCAATCCAAAATAGCTACAAATGCGCTTTTACCATTTGAATCGTGCGAGTCATTTTGTGTGTGTGTTTGTAGAGGTACATCTGGTGGAAGAAGAGTGTGGAGGTGTGGACCAAAGACCACCCGTTCCCCATCGACATTGACTACATGATCAGCGACACGCTGGAGCTGCTGCGGCCCAAGATGAGGCTGAGCTGCTCGCTGGACGAGGCCACCAAGCAGGTGTCCGACCTGGAGCGGGAGGTGCTGGTCAAACTGGGTAAGAGCTCTCTGTCTGTCTGTGTGTGTCTGTCTGTGTGTGTGTGTGTGTGTGTGTGTGTGTGTGTGTGTGTGTGTTTTGTTGTGGAGGCTCGTTTGGCTGGTCGAGCTGCTCTCTGTCGCCCCGGCTGAGCAGCATTCCCTGGCATGTGGGAGGTGACACACACACGCATACATATTTGTGGTATTTAAGAATGATAATAGTGATTGAAACCTTTGACGTCCTGAACGGATTGAAATAGATCAGGCTCCACCCACATTATTGTTTGTATTTATGTTTTCTTCCTCTTCAGTCTGTGGGCTGATGATACTGATGCGTTGTTTGCTTTGTTGTCTGTTTAAGTATCAGAGGGATTAAGCACACACACTCACACACTCACACACTCACACATGCACTGATCTGCCAACAGTCGTGCTCTGAAATGACATAACACCAATCAAGTGTGAGTGTCTTAATTGGGCCTCTAATTGCGCGCGCTGCGTTATGTATTGGTACAGCGGAATTTGAAAGGCATCCTGGGAGACGACCCGGAGGTCAATCGAAGGAGCAGGAAGGAGGAAGCGGTAGGTGTAATTTTTCCCTGCGTGTGATAACTATGCTGTCAAGGTGTTGCTCCTGAATGTCTTTGGCCCCGCCCACGCAGAGAGCGACACATCCTGCAGCAGAGGGAATCAGATGGAAAAACAGAGATCATCTGTTAGATTAGTGAAAACTTTTTTAATACACATTTATTTTAAATGTGATTTGATCATTTGTTTCGTCTATTTCATCTCTAATATGGGATTAACAGCAGAAGAGCCATGTTGTTCCTCCGGGGGGCAGTAGAGAGCCAAAATGGAGCTCAGGATGATTGGCCCCTGATTATGTATACTACTCGTGAGTGTGTGTGTGTGTGTGTGTGCGGCGTGCAGAGAGAGTGATTGACGAGGGCCTCCGAGCCAAACACAGCCGCTATTGTTTCACCTTTCATACTTTAACCCGGACGGCACATTCCTGCCTTGGCGAGTCACACCTGATCCGCAGCTTCTCGCAGCTCGTCAGGCCGCATTCCGCTTCTCCCGTCGTCGTGGCGATTGCGTGTTTGCACTCATGATGCCACCGATGCTGTGCCTCCACCCGAATACTTGTGCTATTTATGTCATCGGAATTAATTGTCAATAGCATATTTGTGTATTCTCAGAGCTTTGTCCTTTTTTTTCTTTTTTTTCTGTCCAGGTCTGGCCATGGAGAAGGACGGCCGCTCCAGCGCCATGAGCGAGGGGGAGGGGCTCGACGAGGAGGACGACGACGACGACGAGGAGGGCGGCGCCGAGACGGAGGAGCAGTCAGGCAACGAGAGCGAGATGAACGAGCAGGAGGAGGACGTGAGTGCTGCTGCCGAGTGCAAACCAGCCAATCAAAACCTCGGGCCTGCACTTCCTGTTTCAGCAGGAAGTGCGTCCTCATAACCCGGCGCTCCCCCCGGAGGCAACGTAACAGTGAAAAACCTTTTACAGGAGGGGTCAGAGAACGAGGAGGAGGAGCGTGAGGAGGAGGAGGAGGAGAACACCGACTACCTGACCGACTCCAACAAGGAGAACGAGACTGATGAGGAGAACAATGTAAGACAGATTTTCAGGAGTCAAAATCCTTAAAAAATCCCTTTTTGTCCCCAGGAACTAATAAGAGAGTTTGCTATAAAAACCTGTCACTGCAAAAAAAAATTTGTGCCTCAAATTCCATGTTGCTGCTAATCATTGACCGTCGGAGGCTCATAATCATTATTATTATAATTAAATCCTCCTTGGAGGCATTTACATTTGCATTGCATTTTATAGAAATTATTGGAGTTTTCTTTTTTTTTTCTATTAAAATACTGTGGAGTTACATAAACAAACTGGCATTGAGAGGGTTAAAATCACCCCAAATAATTCATATTTGATATATATATTTCAGGCTGTTGATTAAAAAGATTGACTCAGTGAAAGTGAAAATAAATTTTTAATTTAATTTAATTAGTTATTTACAGCTGTTTTTTGGGAGGGGGCGTTTTTCGTTCTAAGGGACAATGAGAAAGTTTTTTTTTTTAAAGAACTCTTAAGGGTAATACGTGTGTGTGTGCAGGAGGTGACGATCCGTGGCGGCGGCCTGAAGCATGTGGCGTGCGCCGAGGATGAGGACTTCATCCAGGCTCTGGATAAAATGATGCTGGAGAACCTGCAGGTGTGTGTGTGTGTCTGTGTGTGCGTCCGTGTGTGTTTGCATGCGTGTGTGTGCGCTGACCTTTGGCCCTCTGCCATCTGCAGCAGCGCAGTGGTGAGACGGTGAAGGTCCACCAGCTGGACGTGGCCATCCCGCTGCAGCTGAAGAGCCAGCTGAAGAAGGGCGGCGGCGGCGGCGGAAGCACCAGCGGCGGCGGCGGCGGGCAGCAGTGCATCGCTGACGGAGACACCGACATCTCAGACACCATGCAGTTTGTCATGCTGACGCGCAAAGGAAACAAGCAGCAGGTAAACGCCCACATTCCAGCAACACGCTGCCTGATTGGCCGTCGCTGCTTCATTCGGCATGTCGACAGCCAATCAGTGTGGGCGGAGCTAGTGGAGCTATTTTGAAACAAGAAGAGAGAACATGGAAGAACGAATAATGGGAAAAGCTTGTGCACGCAGCAGTGTTTGTGGTGCCTTTCATCGAGGGGCGGAGAAATTTCCCATGAGCCCTTGCGGCCTCCCTTGGCTTCTCCACAGGCCTGATGTGCTGAGGACGCAGACGGGGAGTAAAAACCCCTCAGCCGCCGCTCTGCTCGCAGCCTCGGAGGGATAATATTGACTCTGGACGTGTGTG
>CAESWR010000647.1:681670-695049 GCA_903171835.1 Mullus surmuletus | reverse complement strand
CAGCGATGACTTGACCGCAGTAAGGAATCACACCGACCAGATGATTTGTCTGCTGGCAGAAGAGCGTCCCGGGGAGGATTTTGAGGGCAGTGGCAGCATACCACAAATGGGCCCCATCTTGGAGCTGGTGGTCACCGAGAACATACTGGAGTGCCTGGTTCAGTGGCACCTCCGGCGCGGTTTGGACCCTGACAGCCAGGGGGCACTGCTCAAGCTGTTTGAGATGCTCATTGGCCAGTCCCAGCAACCCCTGCTACAGCACACAGCTGTCCTCCACCCTCTGCTGAGGCTACTGGGAACGTGCGCAGACCCAGAAATGGGTTGTCCCGCAGCCTTGGAAAACAGCCTGGTGTTGCTGCTCAACCAGGTAATCTATCCTCTGGACAGTTGGTGTTCTACAGTCTACATGAGCAATCACCAAATCTTGACCCCTTTCATTCCTTCATTTTTCATCCTCTAATGATGACGAAAAGCAGAGGTACAGCTACTGGAATGAGAAAAACACAGTGACTTTATTTCCTCATTATCAACACCAAATGATCCATCAACATAGACAACTGCTGTTCTTAGGGACACCATTCCCTCAACTGAAAAATTATGACTTTGCCCCACACCAAACAAAATATGGAAATATCTGAAATAATCCAAATAAAATAATCCCAATAATACTCGGCTCAGTCCATTTGCGACAGACTAAAGTATCTCAATAACTATCAGCTGGTCTGCTGTATAAATTTTGAGCAGATTTTCAGAATGCAGAGAGGATAAAGCGTAATGACATTGATGATGCCCTGATCCCCTGCTAATCTCATTTTGTTTCGTCTCATCTGTCGGCTCATTTTGCATCAAGTGCTGATTTGCAAATCCAAGCATATTAATATGCCAAATGAGAACGATAAGTATGTTAGCTCAAAGCACCACTGTGGTGAATTAGTGTGGCAAAGCTGCAGCTATATCTGTACATTCCCTGCCATGCTTTATCATCACATCTTATGTTTTTTCCGTCTCCAGGTCTGCGTGACCATGGCCCGGCAGCCGGTGGTTCTGGAAATGCTGTTCCGGGCAGCGCCAGCCCATCAGGGCTCCACAAATCTGCTGATCTTCTCCCTCCTAGTGCCATTCATCCATCGGGACGGAGCCATCGGACAACAGGCCAGAGATGCGCTGCTGCTGGTCATGGCGGCCTCGGCCAGTAATGAGTCTGTGGCACGCTACATCTCCGAAAACTCCTACTTCTGCCCGGTAAGTGATGATGCAGGGTGGTTGGTTGTGAAATTGTGAATATTGTGAAATGACTGGGACAGAGAGAAAGGAGAGATGAATTGATTTGGAAACCTTATTGTCAGACTGATACATTTCAATACATTACAAATGGCACTTGCCTTTCCAGAAATTAGCGTAAGATGTAGTGTGATGCTTTTTTGTGTGTAGTTTAATTCTAACCGCTCACAGATGGTGTGCGATAATGGAAGGAGGGAAGGAGATGACTCTTGCAGAATACGATTATCTGCATGCTATCAGATCTTTCTCAACGTTGAAGGCTGGCAATTATACAAAGACAGCTTAATTCACATCTTCCCTATTGCACTTGACGTGCTAAAGCCACCATTGTGATGGTGAATAAAGCAGCTCACTCCATGTTAGGTCCATTTGACGATGTGTGTATATGGGGTGGTCTCATGCTCCGGTCATTTTTCCTCATCTTTGCCTCTGCGCATTGTGCCGATTTGAAGAGCTGCCTCAGCTATTTTCTGCTCGACCTCCTTCCAGCAGCTTCGGTCTGACCTACTTGCTGACAAAATGGACCAGTGGAGGTGGCATGAAGGACCAAGTGTTCCTCTTTGCCTCAACCTCACCATTTTCTCCCTGTGTGTTTTGTATGACGTTGTGGATGCGGCAGGAGATTCATAGAGAACAGTAATGGACCTTTAAGTGCTAATCACTGGCTCACTCTACTTGTCTCCCATCTTGCCGTTTTAGAATCTAATGAGTCTTCTCAGGTTTCATTGAGTCACTTTTCTCTTTCAGGGCTTTGCCAAATGGTTTCTTCTTGTTTATAGCTTAGCTAGCAGGTGCAGGCTTTTTGTCAGCATTGAGTATTATTTTGTCAGCCATAATCTCATCAGCTGTAGTACTTGAGGATGTTTTCCTAATATCCACAGATATATATGTCGATGATTATAAATACAAATGTTATCTATGTACTATTTGCAACATTTTTTAGAATTGGAAGTACCCAATATGAACCCAGTCATTGTTAAGTTTAGTCTGAAATTCAGAGAGTAAGGTTAATGTGGCCGTGGGGTGCCTCAAGGCATCGCACTGGGGCCTTTTGAGGACACATTTCTTTGTCGAAGGATTCTGTTCACCTACACCGAGCACGTTCAGCAGGGCTCTTGAGAATTCGCAGTCTCACCTGAAGTCTGTGTCTCCCCCCAGGTGTTGGCCACAGGCCTCAGTGCCCTCTACTCCTCTCTGCCCAGGAAGATTGAGGTTCGAGGCGACGACTGGCACGCCCTGCGGCGGGAGGACTGGATGTGTGTCTCGTCACTCGTGCTTTTCATGAACTCACTGGAGTTCTGCAATGCTGTGGTGCAAGTGGCTCATCCACTGGTCCGCTGCCAGCTTCTGGACTACCTCCACAATGGCTTCCTTGTACCTGTCATGGGTCCTGCGCTGCATAAGGTATGAAAACGATGAGCAACATGCCCCTATAGTAACACGTTTGCTCTGGATAATTGAAGAGCTCTCTATCAGCACTTAAAATGAATACACTTTTGAAAAATAAATATTTCCTCTCATACAAGGGAGGCTTGAGAATGTTCTACAAATGCAAATTTTCGCTTGTCTGGATATTGTTTGAGTTCAAACAAAGAATTGCATTACAAGTGTAAAGAACAAAGGTGTTGAGTCACTCTGAAAACAAGCAGCTATTTCACAACGTTTGGGGAAAATGTTTCATTGTCTAATTTCCATTTTAGACAGTCTTATTCATAGATTCACCATTCTTTGCCAAGCTGACTGCCTACTTAGTTTTGACGCAAATTTGTGTGTGTTTGTGTGTGTCCGTATGTGTGTGTGTGTGATTATAGTCGTCGGTGGATGAGATGATTGCCAGCACGGCGTACCTAGACCTTTTCCTGCGCAGCGTGACTGAGACTTCACTCCTCAAAACCTTTTTGCGCTTCATCCTGCTCCATCGCCTCGACAATGACTCCATTTTGGACACACTGCTCACACGCATTAGCAGCAATTCAAGGGTTTGTACATCTGTGTGCACGGTTGGGTTGGAGCCCTGAGGCTCTCATCATAGGCTAGTTGTGTGTGTTGTGCGTGGGCCCCAGTACAAAAAAATGCACTTGAGGTTTTTGCAGCAAAATACCGATTTTATTCTCTTACTGCTCGCTATTATGTTGTGTAGTTTGTAAAACAATGCACAAAGGAATGTGTGTGCTCCTTCTGCAGTTTGAAGATCTCTCTTCCTCAAGGGTAGTAGGGGGGGAAATGAGCATGCAAATGAGTCATGACTGGATAATGTGTAATGGATAACTGGACAACTCCCTTTCAAAAAGTAGCATTAAAAGGCCACATTGGCAAAATTGCTGTTGTTACATTCGACTTTCCACAAATTTATGAAAATTAAAACAAAGGATCATATTGAGAACCTTTAAGATTAGTTAATTGAAATAAGACAGCATTATTAGTAGGCATTAACCTTAAATAACTGCCTTTCAACAAGTACAGGCATACTACATAGTGTGGAGAGCTAAAGATTTACAATCTGCCAGAGGAATCAGATGAACCAGCTCTCTGCTGATTTTTATTACACCTCAGTGGAGCAAAACTTGTAAAAGCCCCTTTCCCAGCTGTTTTGAATTTGAAATTCCAGGGAATGACACACCCCTCTGATCTAATGTACTCATGAGCATGACTGATTGATGCAAGATATGTTTGTTCTGCAAGAAGTGCTTTGCAAATATATGCCAAAGAGCTCAGTATATATATTTATAGCTCACAGAACCATATATAAATGCATTCTCACCACGAAAACATTTTTAATCAAAGAAGTGCAGTTTAATGGAAAGCAGTTGTCCCTGCTTCATTGAATGCTATTGATATAAATACCTGTATGTAATATTCTTTTATGTTTTTCTACTCTTTGAATTGCAGCTCTGCATGGTTTCTCTGAGCCTCTTCAGGACTCTTCTCTCCCTGAACTGTGAAGACATCATGCTCCAGCTTGTTCTCAGGTATGTCAGCACATCTGAGAATGTCAAGCTAGTAAAAAGAAATAAAATCAATATGTGTTGATATTGTGGCATGCCCCCCTCTGCCCCGGCCCATAAATAAATCAATATACAGACAGTTTGTTGTGTCTGCAGGGCGTTGCGTCGCCTTGTGATCTGACATCTGGAGTCTTAATGTGAAAGTGTAATTCTGCTGAAATGTTAGAGCTTGTGGGCATCTCTCCTCCAGTCTGACAACATAAATCATGTATAGGTCAGCTGGTTTCAGGCGAACCTAAGTTTGCAGTTTCCAAATGAAGAAACAAACCGCTCATTGACAAAACAGAACAGCTATTGTTGTGTTGTTGTTTATTTTTTTTTTAAATATACATTTTATCATTATTTCAAATCCAAATCCAGTTTTCTGCATGTGTGCAATCTGTTACCAGGTATCTGCTGCCTTGTACACATGTAATGCTGAGTCAGCGCCGCGCCATCAGGGAGACTGACATATACGGAAAGTCCGCCGACAAGTTCCTGTCCCTGATACCAGAGTGCTGCCGACTGACTGCAGCACCTTCTTCTGAACGGGATGAGGACGGTGCATTTTGGGGGAAAGGTGAGACGCAGATTTGAGCAATGAATGTTGGTGTTTGTAAAAAGAAATTTCAAACCAATTTTGATTGAAAATGCATCTTGTATTGTCTCTGCAGTTCTGAATAGCCCGAGCACAGAGTCTCCTGCCCCGGCTAGACCAAGCACGCCGTCCCGCTTATCCTTCTTGAGGTTCCAACAGAACAGCGGAGGCGGGTCAGGGGGAGGGGCACCCACTACGCCCACCAGCGTGGATCCGATGCAGCCTGGTGCCCCCAGCTCCCACTCCATGTCCCCTGACAGCCCGATGCACCAGCAGCAGGCCCAAACAGAATGTCTGGAATGGGACTCGGGCTACTTAGAGTACCTCAAAGATGCCCGGCGGGGCATCGAGCTTAGCTCCTGGGCTTGCCGCGACTGGTCAGCGCCCTACGATGGGGAAAACCCCTCCCCGAGCACGGCACCACCGCCCCAACCCCCTCATATGTCCAACACTTCCATGGTCATGTTCCCCGAGCATTTCTGTCTCCAGCAGGGAGGGAACAGTAACACTCCTCCCAGCCAGCAAAGGGCGGCCATTGTGGCAGCGGCACGCTCTGAGTGGACCAGCTCCGAGCGGGACAGCGGGGAGTGGGACGTAACCATCGGCAAAAACAACTGCATCAGCCTCACGCCGCGTTCTAAGAAACGCAGCCTGCAGAGAGAGGAGCTCCTGCCAAAACCCATGCCTCCTCTCGTGCCCTCCTCTATGTCTACAACTGCTCCTTTATCGACGTCCCTTCCAGTCTCGTCTCCGGCTCCGCATGTTCCAGCCTCTGCAATCACCGTGAGTTACCAGGCTATGTATAATGGAACGGGGGACGGATGCTCGGAAAGCCGGGATCGAGAACTGGAGGTAAAGAAAGTGAAGAGAGACTGGGGGGAGAAGCAGTATTTGGACGAAAACGCGAATCAAAACGGATCCATGGTCACGTGCCCCTCTCAAAGCTGCTCGACTCTCACGCAGTCGTTATTTAGCAACAGCGACACGAACGATACACCATCTCTTTGCACCAACCAGATGCCCTCTCAGACCGCCATCGCTCAGCCACCTTCGGACACCAAACTGCAGAGCAGCGACACCTCAAACCCGCACAGCGCTTCCTCAGATCTTCCAGAAGCCGACCAGTCCGTGGAGAGTCTCATCGAAGAGCTGCTGGAGCAAGACCCGGACGACCCGCAGCTCACTGGAGACTCCAACGGCCAGGGCATCAGCATCGAGGCCTTCACCCAGGAGCTGAGGGAGCTTGAAGACCGGGTCAAGGAGCGCACCAGGCTGGCCTGTCAGCAGGAGGAAACGGCAGCCGTGCCCCAGACTGCCGAGCAGCAGCAGCAGCAGCAGCAGCAGCAGGAGGAGGAGGAGGAACAACAACAGCTACCTCTGGCCCCGGAGGCAAAGCTGATGGGCGGCGCCAAGGGAGACGCTCCCGTAGTGGGCGTCTGCAGTCCGGCCAGACCACTGAATCAGCCTGCCTCTCAGCCGTACACAGGTAAGAAAGTATATCCCGACCACTCCGAGAGTGAGTCCAAACTCGCAAAGGCTTCTTTCCTCCAGCTAAAGATCTTTCACTTCTTATATTAGAATTTGAAGATGTCTTCTTCTGTGTAGCTCTTGGCCGTCTCGTGTGCACTGCTCTTTTAAGATTCCGCCCACAGATGTCTATTTCGATCGTCAGTATACGCTGACTGTGTACGAGTATTTGCTGTGTCCAAAATCCACTTAGAAAATGGATGTTTGTAGTTGATAGTAGCTGGGCGATGTGGACCAAAACTCGTATCCCGATATATTTAGACTGAATATCGATATACTATATATATCCCGATTTTTTTTCTCCCGCAAAGTTAACTAAATGTTCAGTCAGGATCAAATATGACATGCCACAAGTAGTTTTTATTAAAACCAGCTATTTCAATGAACAGTGGAAAAAACAAATAAATAGGTTTCTTCACCTGGATCACACTCAGCTGTTCATAATGTTTAAACGTAAATACTTTATAACAGGAGTAACTTTTTGGAAATTATAAACCTCCATGTAAGGTGCACATTGAAAGAAATATCTGAAATATAAATAGCCCCTAAAATAAATAATTTTTTGAAATAGATATAAGCAAAGTAAAATATCTGCCAATCTTTTTGGTTTAGTTTGACAGCTGCTTATTTAAATCAAATTACAGATTTGACAGGGCTATAATTGATATAAACGATATGGTCTCATTCCATATATTGTTAAAAAAACTAAATCGCTTTACTTTTTTATATCGCTATATCACCGAGTCCTAGTTGATAGTAACATTTCTTCAAGGCGGTTAGATTGGGTCTAAGCGGTTCAAAACACCTGACTGCCTCTGCTCCTCATCATGATCTCATCACCAGAAGAAGTTAAGTATTCTCTCCGCTTCCTCAGGTCCGTTTATGGTAGTTCTGTTTACCAAGCTGGAGAACATGCTCCAGAACTCTCTGTACGTGAACATCCTGCTCACAGGCATTGTGGCCCAGCTAGCCTGCTATCCTCAGCCCCTCCTACGCTCCTTCCTGCTCAACACCAACATGGTCTTCCAGCCAAGCGTCAAGTCTCTGATCCAGGTGGGCTTTAACGCCGATACGTGGAAAATGCGTTTACACATCTCCATGCTAAACTTGTATCGCTATTTTTCTTTTTACAGAAGACTATTGGACCTGTTTATCTTTACCCATTCATGTAACTCCATTGTACTGAATCTCATCAGGTTCTAGGTTCTGTGAAGAACCGTATAGAGGCATTTGCTGCTTCCCACGAAGACTTCCCAGCCATGCTGAAGAAGGCCCAGCAGTACCTGGTGGCCCGAGGCAAGGTGGACTGGTCCGACACGCCCTCGGCGGTCCCACCTCTGCGGCGCTCCGATTCACTGGGTGAGTGCGAGCGCCACAGAAACTTTCCATTTACATTTGTTTGCTGCTACTCAGGCAAGCAGGCGAGCACGGTTCAAATTTGAATTTGTACGGAACCTTACAAAAGGAACCTTTTGTAAGGAACGCTGCTAATTTTCAAGATATTTGTTTGTAATATTGGATGTATTTTAACTAGACTGTGATGTGATTAAATCTTATTGTGAGAATTATTATGAATTGATTGTGTATTAAGAGGATATGTGCTGCAATTATTGAGATAGAATTTCATGCAACAAAAGATGTATATGTGGTAACAACAGCTCAACTTCTTATAGAATGTTTTAGTGACTTTACTTTTGTCATTATTTTGTATCCATCATACTGTATGTTCTTTCAATCCTCCTTTGTCTAGTGAAGAGTCGTAAGCCGTCTCTGGGCGACTTGATCCTTCGTCACACCAACAGTCCCACCCGGGCTCGGAACGCTGCCCAGATGGCCTTGGCTCACGTCCGGGTCGGAGGCCAGTCCCTGCACAGCGCTCTGTTCCGAGGCGGCGGAGGGGGAGGGGCCACTGGTCTGGAGAAGCAAGCTGAGGCACTGCGGGTGAAAAACGCGGTCTACTGCGCCGTCATCTTCTGCGAGTTCCTCAAAGAACTGGCAGCCCTGGCTCAAGAGCACGCCGTCAGCCTGCCCTTCCCCCAAAGCCAGGAAGCCGA
Source organism: Mullus surmuletus (assembly GCA_903171835.1). NCBI lineage: Eukaryota > Metazoa > Chordata > Actinopteri > Syngnathiformes > Mullidae > Mullus > Mullus surmuletus. The sequence goes on along the minus strand of CAESWR010000647.1, from coordinate 686,605 downwards.
GGAATAAATGGTAAACCATGGACTCCTCAGTTCACCTCTTTTCCTCCATTTCTGATGTTAGGCTTTAGACAGAGTTCTGTAGAATTCTCCACTCATCAGAGGACACGCGACAGATTTTTCTGTCACTGAAGTGGGTTGCCTGTTTGAACACGGACAAAAGCACGATGGAAATGGCAGCATTTTTGTACCAAAATCAATATAGGACACTGATAGGACTGGAAAGATTTTGCTCACCTGTAAACTTTTATGATATTGTGCATATCATGTATCATATTGACATTATATACACAGAAAATCTCAGTAGATAGCTCGAGATTTGGGATCTTGTACATACACATACTGTACCATATCATGGTATAATGAGAGTAAAGCCACAGATAGAAGAAATAGTTGCACAAATTGGTGCTAGTTGATACACTTTGTCTTTTCATTTGAAAGGTTGCTTTCAGTTGGCACAGCAGAGGGAGAAAGATTTTGCCGCTACAGAATTATGAGAAACACCAAATAAATTAAAAGCTTAACATTGAAAGTGAAGGCAAATCAATCAAGTGAACTTGATGAAATCAGCTTTGGCCATCCCTGTACTTTGAGCTGATCTTTACTTTTCATCCTCTATCAAGGACTGGCCGATAGAGAATGTGCACAGAGAAACAAAAAGTGTTGCTAGTTACACTGGAGCATCTCCAAGTGTTTTTTTGTGTGTGTGTGTGTTTTTGTGTTTTTTATTTTTATTTTGAATGGCTGTGACTGAGTATCAGTGAATGTGATGGAAACTGGAAAAGAGAGTAGAAGGAGAGCTGAGTCTGTCAACAACACAACAACCACAGATGAACTGGAAAAACAGTTTTGGGAATTTTAACTTTTTTTTTTTCTATTTTGAACATTTTCGCAGTTGCACTGTGTTTCGAGACATATCAGCAAGCGCGTCTGTTTGTGTAAGTTTGTCTTAAACTGGCTTCCTCACAAAAAGGTGACACCGGGTCATCAGTAAGCCATTCACCTGTTGCCATAAAAGAGGCTGAGGGATTCTAAGTGCAGAACATTTTTTAGGTGTCCTTTAATTTTTAACAGTACTAAAAGTCTGAGAAGGGAAGTGTCGGCATAGTATCCGTTCTTTTTAAACTGACAGGTTAAAGGGCCCCCATGAGGCATTCACTTTCCTTTTTATACATCTTCGGCATTTGGCTGTGAGCCTAAAACAAAGGATTTCACGTTTTTTTCTAATTCATACCCCCCTCCTTTTTATTATTATTATTTTTGGCCAACTGATCATTAATTTCTATATGCTGCTATTTTTTTAATCCCTAACACCAGTTTTATTAGCTATTATCTCTTCAGTTAATTGTCCGGTACCCACTACAAATATGCATTTGAGGAATGCGGAGGCAGTGTTGAAGTTAATTTTTTTTTTTTTGCTTGTTTTTAATTTATTTTTGTGTCTTGAGTTTGAAGGTGTAGCCACACAGTGTTAAGAGGCCAAGACATTGATATCCCCTCATAACAAGATATTCCCTCGTAACTCTTTATTTCCTCCTCAACATCAAGCAACTGTCTGAAGCCTCGAGTCAGTGTCTGTGCGATTGGCGCTTTTGTTGTTTGATGGTGTTACAGGTGTGTCTTTTGCTTAAGAATTCATCATTTCCCAGAGCTTTTCTGTCGGAATCCCCAGGAAACTATGAGCGCATTCATAGGAAAATGACAGACCGGTTAAAATAAAGTCTCTGTGAGGCGACCGCATTTTAGAAATCCACCTACCTGTGACACAGCTTTTTGCACATCCTAGCCAATCTCTCAGATTTTACTGTTAGAGAAACTGCCTGCCATCTTCTATATACTGTAAGTCTATATCAGAAACTGACCATTTCAAAGCCATATCCAAGGTATGTCGTTTTTGTAAATGTTGTACATCATTACCACCGCAACTCACTTTTCTATAGAATTTGTAGACGCATTTTGTAACACCCCCATTTGTTTACCATATAAAAGAGTTCCTTGCATGCCAATTAAGGCCAGGTTTATGATTATGTAGTGTAGGCTAAGTTTTCTTGGCTTTGTGCGACGTTGCCGAGCTCAGACTGGCTTCCGCGCAGTAGTGTTTAGTGGTTTAGTGAGTCAAGCGGCTGCCTGTGGGCATGAGCGGCAGCAGCAGCAGGAACACGTTTCACACCGACTGTTTGCACTCACCTAATTAAGTCGGTAGAGAAAATCACTTCTGTGTTTTACCCACTGCCATCCGTCCATCCATCTGTTCTCCCGGTCTGCTGTACATCCGCGTGTTCAGGGCGATTTTGTCTCGATGTATAGATCTTTCGTGTGCTTAGAGGGAGTGTTGAAAGGCTTATGAATGGTTATGCACTCTTTTACAGTGACCAAACTTTTTTTTATGAGCAGTTTCATAGAGGGTCAGTGTTGGGTCACTTTTTGTTGTTTATGGACACCAAATGCAATCTGACAATATATGAAGTCCCTCAACATCTGTTCACTCGAAAACAAACTATATTTGGCCATTGAATTAAACTGTAACAGTACAGTACTATCTGCTAACTATTGGAAACGTGGAAAACTGAACTCTCCAAAGAAACTGGTCCGATTAAAAAATTGCCAAAACAGACACATAACAGTCAGACCTGCAGAGATGGTCTGTTCTTCAGGTTTTAATCAAAAAGGGAGCATCACAGTTTTAAGTGTTGCACAACTTAACACAATCAATATATATGTAATATTCATGTTTACTGTGAGAGTGCAGAATTTTACAAACGATAATTTCCATTTCAGAACGCTGGAACTGCTCTGTTCATTAAATGCAGGAGCCTAAGACAAAGTATTTGTAATTGCAAGACTCTGGAATTGCCAGTAGAAGGTGGAAGTGTGGTTTGAGGTTGTAGGGAAAGTTCACCCTGATCGATTTCTGCCCAGAAGCTAGCAGGTCAGATGGTGAAGTATAGCGGTACAGTCAGCGAAGAGAGCAGTTTGTGGTGGATGAATATTTCAAACACAGAAAGTTCAGTCTGGAGAATTTGGATAAAATCCCTTTTGTGAAACGTATATTGCTGACTTTTCTAAATTAGTAGGTTAGGTTTAGGCAGCACTAGCACCTGGTTATTTAGAAACGGACCAGATCATTTCACAACATTAATGATGTAGTTCTTAAGCATTCTTTAAATATGTCAAATGTAACAAGTTGGGGCATCAAAAAGAGACTTCTGTTTTTGTATGTGTGTGTGTTGGCATCATCACGTTTCCACCCGAGCCTTTTAATGACATTTTGGCTTGAAACAAATAACTGACAAAGATGGAAGCAAATATAGAACACAAGACTAATCATCGAAAAAGTTGAGTCATATGAGATTGATTTTTGTGTAATTTTGTGTGTTTTTGTTTGTCATGGATAAACACTACAAATGAATTTATTGATTGATATTTTTTGTTGTTGATGTTTTAAGTTCTGGCAAGGTTCAGAGCATATAAATTCATGAGAATCTGTTTTTCCAGAGGTACATGCTTTTCAAAAAAGCAGCTGGGCTTCATTGATTTTCACTAAAGCTTTGGCTGGTCTATCACTCCAACACAACAGGAAATCACAATTAGCATCACAACTCATGACATTTCACCTCACTGTTAGCAAGTCAATTAAGATGCAAATGTGTGTTGGGTCGACAGTTCACTCGATTTATTTTGACTGTATGAATGCTACAGCTGAAATGCTTCTGGATGTTTTGTTTCCTCTTGCGGACTTCCTGTTGGAAGTCTTCAGCCAACCTCTTAAGATATTTTGTTCACTTTGTGCCATTTTTGATGTTGATTGTTCTTGTGTTGATCTGTAATGCTTTTCACAGGATGTACAGTATGTACAAGATTTGGTTCTTTCTTTTTTTTTTTTTTCTCAAAAAAGCTTTGATTGTTTTCTTGGGTTTTTTTCCCCCCCACTGACATTTCTCCCCAGTGATCTATGCAAAACGTTGCTCTGGTGTCGCCCCCTTCCAAGCTGAAAAAGATCATGTGGACTGATGTGATATGTAAATACTGTAAAAAGAAAAGAAAAAAACAACAACAACAAAACAGAAAAAAAAGCAGTGGGTGGAAAGAAAAAGCGAAAATGTATGTGAATGAACCAACAGGACAGAATGAAAATCATGCTAAAATGTAATGATGAATGTTGTCAAAAATATTTTTCTATATTTTGAAATCACTAGAAAAAAGGACAAAAATACAGTGTGGGAAAAGCTGTCAGAAGAACACTACAAAGGGAATGTTTTTATTAATTTATAAATTCTTTGCCTAGCAATATCGCATTGGTCCTTGTGTCTTTTTTTGTTCTCTCCATCTCATTACAGTAGCAAGGGTTACAGGTTGAAGTCATGCGGGCTTATGGGTCAACGATATCGCTGCGCTGATTGATGTATTCTGGATGCTGCTGGAACTGAACCATTTTTCAGGAAAAGCTCAGGCAGTTAGATATAGTCATCAGCTCATAAACGCTGGCAGGAAATGAAGACAGACACTAACTTACCCAGGAAATCAATGATTCATGCTCAAGTGAACCCATATGCAGCATCTTTACTCCGTGTCAAGTTACCATTTTCACACAAAGTGGCAGCTCCGGGCTTTCACTGTATTTAATCACCCATGTGATGCAGTTTATGCTGTGAACACAGTTGTGTGGGATTTAAATCGCTAGATAAATTATGTGCACCAAATATGGATGCTCTGAGTTTGCATGCAGAGGAAACTTGAGCTGGCTTGGCTGTCTCCTAGCAACAGCCAATGACGGGAGAATCGTGTGGATGAAGGGACTGCTTGTTGGTAAAACCGAGGGAGATGTAAACACGAGTGGAGCATGGCATGTTAACAGTGCTGGTACCTACCTGCAGGTAAGAGTGGTGAATTCCTGCTTTTGATCAATGCATCACATTTTTATAGCTTAATTACTGTGTA
>CAESWR010000647.1:638398-653497 GCA_903171835.1 Mullus surmuletus | reverse complement strand
TTCCTATAGTGTTTGTGCACTAGCTGACGAATATAGCATTTCCTGTCAGGACAAAATCAAAATCAATATTTATCTATCCAAGTGTCGAGTTGATGAGGAGGGAATTCTCACTTTTTTGGTTGAACTATGGCTTTGAGCTGTGATGTGACGTCCACGGAGAATAAACCTGCAGTATTAAAACTTTATTTCAAGAGGAAAAAAAAAAAAAAGAAAAGAATTTGATCCGAGAGAGGAAAAGAAATATGTTGTAACCAGAGGGGAGAGGACTCTTGATTCCATTACGACATCCTTCCTGCTTGATCTCATTACCGTGACTGTCGAGAAGTCGACTCCGTGCACTTGTGTGTTAAAAGATGCAGATGCAGAATCTCGCCTTTCTATCTCTGATACTTCCTGCATCGATGTCCGATGTTACGCAATATGTTTAAAAGAAGAGACGTTTTTTTCTGTGCGAGAGTAACTAAGGCAACAACAGAGTTTTGGAAATGTGATAGAAATTAACAAAATGTCTGTGATATCTTTCTCCCTTTTTTAACCGTTTATTAAAATCAATACAGACTCACGGATCTTTACCACTATAGCAGGTATTCAGAGGGCTAAGAACCAAACCTGTGGTGGTCGAGAGCTGCAAACACGCTGCAAACACAGAAACGCTGCAAGAGAGAAACGCTGCAAATTTGCGAAACAAAACGGAAGTGCTCCAGGCCACTAGGGGCGCCAAACTGAGGGATGGACTAATCCTGTGCGATCGGCCCCTCTTTAAACCTAAACACACAAGCGGGATGTGTTTTCTCTGTATCGATTAAGACTTGGAAGAAGTGGAATAAAAATGTGCATTTACCCTTATGTCGTTTTGAAACACTTGGCCGTAATCTTTAACAGCATTATAGGAAAACAACAGATCCACGTCTTTTTTTGATTAAAAAAAAACGTTATTAACAAAAACAAGATTCTCTTGCGCGTCGGTCAACAATCATCAGTTCATTTCTTTTTACTCAAACTTTAATAAGTAATACAAAACAGTTAATCATGAATTTGCAGCGTTTCTCTCGTTCAGGACTTCTCTTTTTGCAGCTTATCTCTTTTGCAGCATCTCTGTGTTTGCAGCTCTCGGCCACCGCAGAAAACAACCAATCTATGTCTTTTTTTTTCATTAAAAAAAACTTTATTAACAAAAACAAGTCGTGCAGCTGTGAACAATCATCAGCTGTTTTCTTTTTACTCAAACTTTTTTAAGTAATACAAAACAGTTTAATGTCAAACGCCAGGGGGTTACAAACAATTCCGATCTACTTGTTAATTAATATACGGAAAATACATCCGGCTCATGTGTTTAAAATGGGGCCGATCCCTCAGGATTGGTCCATCCATCACTTTGGTGCCCCCTTGTGGCCTGGAGCACTTCTGTTTTGTTTCGTGAATTTGCAGCGTTTGTCTTTTTGCAGCGTTTCTGTGTTTGCAGCGTTTCTGTGTTTGCAGCGCGTTCATGATCATCATCATTCATGATGCCACAAATAAAACAGAATATTCACAGATGCATACACTTTGGAGAACCTATAAACCTGCAAACAGCATCTATCCTAATGTTAAGGGAAGTATAATTTGCTTTTCTGCTCCATTAAATCAAACCTAGAATGTGTGTCTTCATAATACTTGATGAATCCCGGTCCTCTTAATGTGCAGAGAAGATGACAGTCACGCACTAGAAGCGCTCCATCTTTCCTCAGACTATAAAATGAATGATTGTTTGGAGGAATAACCGGCGTCAGCGCGTAAGGTGTACATGCTGCAGCAGTTAACTTTAGTCTTGTTTTGCCGTTGGAGGCTTTTAGGTCCAAATTACCGCTCAAGTTTCAACAGGAATTTGTAATGAAAGACTGGCTGCTACATCTAAAAAAAAAAAAGGGAGAGATATAGAAGGTGAGAGAAGACTCAGATCTCTGAGTGGCGCGATACGACCGCAAGCGGGAAAACTTCAAAGCTGTATGTATAAACAGCCCAGGGGAATCTGGGAAAAAACACTATTTCAGACTCTAATTATTTATTCTTGTGGGAGCCGTGAGGATTACTTTAACGTACGTGTTAAATTAACTTGGGGAGTTTATTTTATTTGTAAAGCATTACTGGTGTTTTTATTTGGTTGGGCTATGTGGGTGATCTTCCCCCTCTCGTTCAATTGCTTGCTGTAGACGGATGAATTACCGACAAAGATTCATGTTTGTGGTTCATCAATCTCTTGACCAGCACCAAAAATGGCAGCCCTCGCTCGGCCGCCGCAGACGGAACATGGAAACGGAATTCTTAATTGACTCTGCAAGATGAAAAGATACAACCTGGAGGAAAGTGTGAGGGGTTTCGTCAGCCTCCTGTCACGATGAAGGCACTTCCTGCTCCGAGACCCCTGCATTATTCATATCAGTGTTTCACTCCCAAAGAAAAGGATCTTCAACCCCGAGGCAAATAATCCCACAGTGTGTCAGTGTTTTCTTGCCGATGAGTCACGGCACCGGGCGGTGATTTGGAAGCCCGTGGAATCTCTGCGTGGTAAAGGTTAGATTAGCGAGTTTGATCACGTTTTTTTGACCCTTTTTTCTCGAGCGTAAGTGCACGTTTCCTGCATCGAACGTGAGTGAATGCAGCTTTAAGGTCTGCAGCCGGACTGAAGAGTGTTTTATCCAGGTGAAGCCGCCTCCTTTCCTCTGCGTGATGACTCCACTTATCTGAGCGGGCCGATTGCGGTTTTCTCTCCTATGATATTCCGTATGAATCGCAGCACGGTTTTGTTGCGCAAGCAGCAGTTGAATCATCACACAGTGAGAGGAATGAAAGGGGAAGCGTACATAAAAAATTTTAGATTATTGTTTGTTCAAAAGGCAATTAATTGATACAATTTTTTGCATCAATTATTTCAAAAAAGCAGAAAGAACACTGGACTTTGCACTGCACTAGACATCAGTTACGTCTTCTGTTTATTCATGTCAACAGCAGTGAGGGCCAATGGTCGGGCACCGGCAGAGTTCAGGGTGATTGCAGGCAGAAAAACACTTTGATCCCAACAAAAGCGATGTGAAGAGAAAAAAAAGGGCTATTTCAAATTAATCCTGTTTTCAAACCAAAAGGGAGAAAATAGTATTTAATTTATTTTTTCATTTATTATCATGGGAACAACAAAGATTTGTCACAATTGTGTTGCATACATCATTCCATGATTGAAAAGGGGCAGGAAGGGAAAATCTTATGTCACCAGCCCCTTTCTTGAAAAATAAAACACCACACATTCACCTGCAATATATTATTTCATATAGTAAATGTCTAGAGGTGTATGTGTGAGAGTGAGGTTTTGTTTCAAGTAAACACATTTGTCAACCCCACTTTGCTGCGGTGCTGCCCAGAGGCAGAAACCACACGTCTGGAGGAGAAAACAAGGCCCCTCCACCGTGCCCTCGGGTTTAACAAATCCTAAATCTTCGTGGGAACTGAAAATTTGTCTCACCCGCATCTCACTGAGAAGTGTGTACGAAGACCACAGATATCTACTGCTGTTTCATAGTAGAGTTTGACTTTTGCACAATGCTGCACAGTGTTACGGCTGCACACATAATGATGGCAATAGGCCGTTTGTTGCAAGACATCTTGACCTGTCAGTGCAGGTATTCGCAAATCCTCCGTAAATGTAATCTCCTGAAAAGGAAAGTTCAGCCAAAAAGTCAGCTCGCCCTTCTCATCATTGACTGGATTTTGAGTTATTTTCATTTTTGGGTGAATTTAGACTTACTTAGACCTAGACTTTTATTGTCATTGTACGAGACATACAACAAAATTGTAGGTGCAAGGAGTGGTGTTACCATAAAGATAGAATTAAATAGAATAGATAAAAAAGATTAAAAAAAAAAAAATCCCTTTTAGACTTCTAACAATTATTATTATATCAACTATAAGATATTCGACTTTGTTAAGTTGATCATCTTCATTTAAAGTTCATTTTCACTGGCTAGACGTTTGTTATGCAGCATGAACACAATGTGACGCAACATGCGATTGTACACCTCAGTCAAGGTTAAAGCCTGATCACTACTGTCTACAGTATAGTTGCTCAAGAGCGACTTGTTTGTGTAGCCGTGCCCGACTGAACGCACTCGTCTGCACAGAAATACAAATGAAAAGCAAATAGTGAACAGTGCAGGACTGGTATTACTTTTAGCTGCAACTGCAAACGGGGGGACAAAGGAGCTGAGCTGCATGTGCATCTGCACCAGAGTGCTGAAATATTTTAGGATTAGCGGCGAGAGCAAAGGGAGAGATGTCAAAAAAAGGGAGGTAATGACACGTAAAGTTAGAGGGTGATGGAGGAAGAGCTGACACATGCATGATAATTTCCTTCACTCTTCATTCATGCATAAACAGGAAATTGTAAAAAAAAATATTGTTACACTACTCAAAATACTCCATAAAGGATGGAGTATTTTTTAGTCTGGGTAAGGATTACATAGTGAGGCCCACCTATGTTCTGTTAATGTTCACCCTGGGAACGTTATTTGTTCGAGCGCAACGTGCTGGTTTTCAGCAGTCTTTATTTATTTTTGTTGGGTTACTTCAACCAAGGTTGGTCCAGGTCCTGGGTGCAGGTCCAGATTTCATCTCCCGTTCACTGAATGTTCTTTGAATATCTGGGACACATTACATGTTGAATCTCGTATAGTGTTTGTGTGCTTTTGAATGAAGCTGTTCAATTTCTGACACACATTTATCCTTGCAACCAATTTTTCTATTTCTAAATTACTTCCATTAACAACAAAAATGCTGATGTGCGAAACGCCAAAGGTGATAAAAGCAGAGTGAAGTCGGCTGTGCACGCACGCACGCACGCACGCACGAGGACATTTAGTCCCTTGAGGAATCTGAGATACTCATCTATTGATTTTCATGGTCAAAAGTGAGGCTTCTCAGTTCTAAGAATCACTGTGTGCCCAGATTTTGTTTTCTTGGTAGCCGCTCAGAGCTCCGGGGTGGAGCTCTTTGGGGCACATCAAACATCATGGGCGCCTGAGTGTCTCTGCACATTGTCCTCTCCTCCTCCTGTGGTACCCAGCATGACGTGATCCATGTCAACCTGACGACCATATAAATTGCGCGTGCAGCCGCAGCGAAGGCACCTTTTGTCCGCCCCTCTTCTTTCCGTCTCTTTGGACCGGAGGACTTGCTCATCATGAAGCTGCTCGCCCACGTCCTGTGCCTGGCCTCGGCCCTGGCATGGGCTCACGCGTAAGTAACCCCACTCATCATCCGAAGGCCACCGTCTAAGACTTGTGAATTAATCTTTTAAAGTGCCTCTTCTCCGAAAAGAGTTCACAAAATCGGGGGTTATATTTGGTTATGTAAGCGTCAGTAAATAAACGTTATGTCACTGCAATGGAGTCTAAAGAGCAACTTTAAAAAAAGATCTTCAGTGTGATTGAACATCAGTATCTGAACATTAGCAAATGGAAATGCAAACAAAAGTTCTGTGGTGCTGTGGTGAAAACTGACTCCAGGTCAAATGGTGAGCGCCTGCAGCCAGCTATTCCACTTGACTGAAGAGTTTATTTCTCCATTTATCCAAAGGGAATTGAATACACAATAGAAATAAAACAAACTTTAGTAACAGCTAATGATGATTGTTTACAATCCTCGACAAATTTGGCTTGCAGTCGTGAATGTAATATTAAATCATTTAAAATTCAATCTTATGACAATTTAAGCAGTAAAACAGATTACATGGCTTTGGGCTAGAGTGATAAATTACATTTGCGGCTATGGCGACTGCATCTACAGTCTTGAATGCAAAGAAAATCACTGCTGTTTTCTCTTCTCTTCATGCAGGCAGGATGACCACCCAATGGGTGAGTAAGAGGAGAGTTTCCTCATTTAACCCTTAGGAGTTCCTGGGGGCGTTTTTTGTCCGGACGCTTTTTGACTGTTTAGAGGGTCAAAGTCCCTAAAATATTTGATATTTGATATGTGTCTTTCAGGCTGAAGCCGATTAACAAGTCTGACAACTTTAAAGTTGGAAAAAATATTAATATGTGATATTTCTACAGCAGTCTTTTGGAAGGAGACGCTTTTTGTTCCCAGGAGCTAATAGGAGAGTTTGCAATAAAATATGTTACTGCAGAAAAAAATAAGAATGATTCAAATTCAGTGTTGCTCCTAATAATTTACTCATCTGAGGCTGTAATAATGATAATGATAATTAAGTCCTCACTGAATTGCATTTTATGGAAATTATTCGAGTTTTTGTATTTTTTTTTTGAGAAAACGTAAACAAACTGCATTTAGAGGATTAAACTCCCCCCCATATAATTAATATTGGATTTATTTCAAGCTGAAGATTGACTCATTTAAAGTGGAAAAAATACTAGTATATGTTATTTTTGCAGCATTTTATAGGAAGGGGATGTTTTTAGTCCTGAGGGACGATTGAGAAAGTTTTGAAGGAACTCTTAAGGATTAAAGCATTACTGGTTTGACAAAAGTGCTGTTATCTTGTGCCAGTTCATTTTCTGAAAAAAAACGTCCCTTTGAATTGCAGAGGCCCCCGACCGTTGCCAAGGCCTGGAGATGGACGCCGTTGCCGTGAACGAGGAGGGAATCCCCTACTTTTTCAATGGTAAGCCTCCACACACTGAAGTGGGAATCTCGGTGGCCTTCAGTTTCACCTCATGAACAAAAAGGTGTCTGACTCCTGATCTGATGGTTGATGAGCGCCGCCTTTGCTCCCAGGCGACTTCCTGTTCAAGGGCTTCCACGGCGTGGCCGAGCCGGCCAACGGCTCCTTCGCCGAGCTGGACGAGCATCACCACCTGGGCCACGTGGACGCTGCTTTCCGCATGCACTACGAGGACAGCCCCAACGAGCACGAACGCATGTTCTTCTTCTTGGTACAGCTCTCCTATTTTCTTTTGGTCATTTCGACTGCTGTGGCTTTCATTGTTCCTTAGCGGAGAGGGTGTCAAGGCAGAATTAGGGCCATTTTGAGGGGAAAAAGGATCCGCTAATGAAGCAATAATGGAGGCCGAGTTGATGGTCATTTGATTGAATAGATGTTCACCTATTACTGTAATATCTGTTGTATAGGTTCCTGTCCTAGAAAATCACCAAAAGGCTTGTGTGCTATCAACTCAGATCATGTTTACTCTTCTGTAGAAGAGGATAATTTGGCTACACGAGATCTAATACGTTACAATAAAGGCAAAGTCAAACTGGAAGAAAAACTGATGAAAATGAAAATTATAACATGTCCCAATACAACTTTTTCACTTCCGATGCGATACTGATATTGCAGCCTTGAGTATTGGTCTGTACCGATATCTATCCGATAAAATATCAGCGTGAATCATACATGCTTACATTACTTATCTTGTAGTATGGAATGTTAGAAAAGGCTTGATCAAGTGATATTACCCCAATAGAGAACAATAGTCAGCAACAGTAGTTATGAGAGAAACTAACCCACAATGAGTTACATAGAAGTGCTGGAGTGGAATAAACTGCTTATAACAGAGTGCTTATATTGGAGATTTTAGATGCAGGCCGATATAATCCAATACTTTTTGCTGATATTGGACCAATATCCGATATCAATATCAGATCGGGACACCACTAATTATAACCATGACAGCACCTCTAGAGATGGACATTTTTGCCATGTGTGCACCATCACCAATCCTTTTAACCCATTTCCTTCCACGATGCAGGACCACAAGGTCTTCAGCTACTACCAGCACAGGCTGGAGGACGGCTTCCCCAAGGACATCGCCGACGTCTTCCCCGGAATCCCCAACCACCTGGACGCCGCCGTGGAGTGCCCCCAGCCCGAGTGTGACGAGGACAGCGTCATCTTCTTCAAGGGTGAGTCTTCAGAACATTTGAAAATGGAGCCGATGCCGGATGACTTCTTGACGTTTTTTTGAGCATTTTTGCAGCAGTTTTAGATGGGTAATGGAATCACTTGAGGCCGCTCCATATAACAATGAGACATTTGAGACCAACTTCTGTTATTATTATAACAAGAGCTTGAGAGGATCGAGCAGCCTTGGAAGATGTGAAGTGCTCAGAGTGTTTCCGAGTGCTTCGGCTGATGTAATTTTTAGTATTATTATTCTTAAGCACTTTCTTTTCCTTTTATGATATTTCCCTCATAAATGCTGTGACGCCCCGTCCATCTAATGATTGTGATTGCAGAGTGAGATCTTTGGAATCCTCTTCATGCAGTGCGCCTGATTCCTTTGCATTTGATTTAGGACAAATCAAAGGGAACGACATGGTGTCTTCCTTCATTTGTGGTGTTTCTTCAACAGTTCCTCGATCATTCATCATATTTCCATAGGAGACGACATCTTCCACTACAACGTCAGGACCAAGGCTGTCGATGAGAAGGAATTCAACTCCATGCCCAACTGCACATCCACCTTCCGCTTCATGGAGCACTACTACTGCTTCCACGGACACATGTTCTCCAAATTCGACCCCAAGACCGGCGAGGTGCACGGCAGATACCCCAAGGAGGCACGCGACTACTTCATGAGGTGCTCTTCTTTCGGTAGGTGGCTTATACAGACATAGACGTTGTGAAAAGAATTCTATAGTGGTTTAAGCTCTAAGTGTCGATTCAAGCTGGGCCTCGAAAAACCTTTAGCTTTTTCCACATTTAACTTGGTCAAGCCGACCAAGGGGGAAATGCTGTCTAATAATTTCACTCCCTGATGGGACATCTGTGGCGCAGGTGATGCCAGCGACCATGTCGAGAGAGAGAGATGCACCCGAGTGCATCTGGACGCCGTCACCTCCGACGATGCCGGCAACATGTATGCCTTCAGAGGTGAGATCTCGCCACAGCGTGCAGTTATTTTCGCTCTGCCGACTTTGGCAGCTGTTTGCACTTGTCTCAACAACGGAGGCCTGGTTTTTGTATGGCAGATTTAAAAAAATGCGAGTAATATCACTTGATCAAGCCTTTTCTAACATTCCATACTACAAAATAAGTAATAAAAGTATGTATGATTCGTGCTGATATTATATCAGCTGATCATATATTAGATCAGAAAAGTTGTATACCCCAACTTTTCAAATAACGGATAGTGTATAGTAAACATTAATTTATTATCAAACACTTATACAGTAACATTTTTAAGCTCCAACAATGCAGCCATCGTCATCCTAATACTTCTGATTGGCATTTAACAACTACAGACGTGGATTATCAGTTGAGACATTTCCCTTTGGTGTCCTGGGTGAACATGCAAAGCTGCTTGTGCCTTTGAAATATTTTGCACGTATCAAAAGCTGGTCGTCTGCAGACTCGCATCAGTCGGTGTCGCCGAAACCGGCAGAAACTAAAAACTTTCGACCGTCACGCGATAATTTGGATTGCAGCAGACGTGTTATCCTTGGCAACAATACAATGTGATCCCCTCGCCTCGCAGGCCACCACTTCCTCCGCAAGGACGAGGGCAACGACGAGATGAAGGCCGACACCATCGAGCACGCCTTCCCCGAGCTGCACAGTGAGGTCGATGCCGTTTTCTCCTATCAGAACCACCTCTACATGGTCAAGGTGAGAAGCAGGAACAGCCACGCTTTTGCACTGTTGTGGGTCCTGTGAGCATCTCTTCCTCAAACTCCCCTTTTCCTTGTTTTTTCTCCCCCTCACCCTTCAGGATAACCAAGTGTTCTTGTACAAAGTTGGCGAGCCCCACACCCACCTGGAGGGCTACCCCAAGTCTGTGAGTGAGGAGCTGGGCATTGAGGGTCCCGTCGATGCTGCGTTCATGTGCGACGGTCACACCGCACACATCATCAAAGGTGAAAACTGTGTATAAAATGGACGGAGCTAGAAGTGACGTCACCCGTTGGTTTGCGAATAGCCGTTTGGAAGCCAGTTCATGGATGCAGCCATCTTGCCTTTTGTCCTTTTTTCAAACCTGAGTTCCGTCTGTGGGCGGAGCTTGGAGGGACGAGCAGAGGTTACTGCTGCCGGCCCAGCCCTCATTTATGCTGAGATTTAAACCTAAAACTATCTTAACTAAAGTTGTAGATTTTTTTCATCCCCACCACAGTGTTCACGGCTGTTGTATCTATGAAATAAGACTAAGAAATAACATGTTTAATCCTGATCCAAAGTCGGGCATTTTAACATGAGGGCTAATGGAAGTTGCTCACTTCCGGAGCCAGACCAGCTGCTTGTAATGCAACATTTTAGTATTTCCGCATTGGCTTCACTCGGGAAGGTTGCCCCTCGGTGACAACACAACCAATTGTTTTGGTGTTCATAGTGTTGTAGTCAAGACCGCACCAACCCAGACCAAGACATTATCGAGACTAGAGAGCATCGAGACGAGACCAAGACTGTATATAACAAAGAAAAATCTGAGCAAAAATCTGAGCAAAACTGACCAGCATATTTTTTTTGACTTTACATAACACCTCTTTTCAGCAAGGTATTTTTCATCATTTTCTCTAATATTTTGCATTTTGGTGCTTTGCCAACTATTTTGACTCATTAGCAAGGGAAGGCAGCCGCTGCATTCTTCTTTTCTCGTTTATCACAGTGCTGGCCTGGTCTCAACTGGTCTCGATCAGAAATCCTGAGTCCGCCCAGTCCGAGTCCTTTTTCTGTACAAAGTTCAAACTAGGTTATCCAGATACGATAGAGCACACAAGAAATGTGGGTATTTTGAAGGTTTGTGCTCCTTACCTGAATATCAGCAGTTTACCAGATACTCCCTTTTACATTTCTTTTCATCCGTCCCATGGGTTTTAAAATGTTGTACCAGTCAAAGAAATGCATTTGCAGTAGTTACTTGAATGCTGAGATGTTTGACCTACAAATCGTCTCGGCAAGTTCTCTGACAGCACCGAAATAGATACAACACAGACTCATTCCTCTTTTTGCATGTTATTATCCAGATCAAAAGATGTTTGATGTGGACATGACCGCCACCCCCCGTGCTGCAACCAACGAGCGCCCACTCGGCCCCTTCCAGAGGATCGACGCTGCCATGTGCGGCCCCGCCGGACTCAAGGTCATCGTCGGCAATCACTTCTATCACTATGCGAGCCCCATGTTGTTGGCTGCCGGCAGGGCCCTGCCCGAGCAGCACAAGGTTTCCCTGGAGCTATTTGGCTGCGATCACTAAGAACCACGCTCGAAGAGACTGAATGAAAGGCGACAAACGTCACAGACGGCACGGCGAAACATGGAAAAACAATGGCACCAACATCATGCAGGAAGCCTCTGTGTGCCCACCGACAATGACGCAGTGACATGGCAGGTGTTTCCCATGCAATGTCCCACCTTGAATCACCCTTGCGCACGTTTATTTCCTTGTCGGATTCATTCTACTTTTCAGCAGTGCGCTTCTGCGTAGAGCGGGCTGACAAGAGGCTAAAGGGCATTACGTGTTTTTCTGTGATTCATATTGTACAGAGCTGTTGTGAATAAAGCTGAGTGGTGACAAACAACACGTTTTGTTTTTGTTTTTGCTTTGAAAGTTTGGCGTGTGTGGATAATTTCTTTATTTTGAGAAGGATATAACATTTACACAATATGAAACTTGAAGATACCATTATCACACTCTTTGATTGTTTTGAGTAAGGAGTAAGGATACTATATAAATAATATATCAATATTCCTAACTACTGAATCAATCTGTGATTAAGACACTTGTCTTTCGGGGGGAAAAACATAAAAAAAACTTTTAAAATTTAATTATCTAACACTGACATTGACTACAATTTTTCAGCTTAAGTGCACTGTTGAAAGAGCTCATCAAATTTGATGAGTGAATAGTGCAATCTGGTCCCGTATATCCCATGCTGAACCATGTTATTCAACATTTTTGAAAGTATTTGAAACCTACTGTATAACTTTTCACCAGTAGAGGGCACAATATCTTCACTTTTTGCATTCATCTTCTTGCGCCACAAGTTTGGCTTCACTAACAGCAGAAATAAATTCATGTTGATAAGAGCTCACCCTTAACCCATACGCTTCAAGGAGCTTTTCTGTAATATTGAAATTTTCCTTTGAGTATCGAATATATGTTTTTTTCATTTGTACTTGTGGTTCAGCAGAATTTTTGCAAAACTATCAAACTGTCTTCCCACATGTTTTGCAACCACAATTCAAACATAAACGTCCAAATTATACAAAATTTAAGAGTGAAAAACTGATATCTTTAATGAACTTTGATGGGTAGTTGGAACTCGATGGGAAAGTTCTGTGATCCAAAGAGAAAACTAACCAAAATTTCAGCATTAGGCACTGAGGATGATGTATGATCTCATCAACGAAAGCTTTTACTTCATCAAAGCCGGGCTTGTGTAAGAGTCAGGTATTGTTCCATTCATGCAGGAATAGAAAGAACGACACAAGCTGTGGATTGAATTTTTGGGGGTTCACCCTCCCACCCTCAGTGACCGACTGTGGATCAGCTTTTAAACTGAGGCAATGGGGTGATGTCAGCTTCATGACCGCGGCAGCCTGAGGTCTCTGACTTCATTGGATCACACAGCCCCTGACTTCACCCCACTGCCTGCTGGGAAGACAATGGAGGGAGAAACACTGACGCTCTTTGCCAGGGCTGATATGATGCCACAATCAACTATAGAGACTGCCAGCTCAACAACACACTCACACACACACACATACACAGCAGCAGGGTGAGGTGTCTAATGAGAAGAACATGAAAATACTTGTAATTTTAATCTCACCTTTATTTTTTCTGTAAAAAGTCCTCGGGAAGGATAGGGAAAAAAGCTGCTTGATTTGACACTCTAATAGATGGTACATGTGCTTCCAGGTGAACTGTGGGTGCATCAAGATCAAAAGATATTTCCCAGCATAATGGGACAGCACGGCGCAGACATGCAGCAGCTCCAACACAGGTGTGAACTCGCGCGAAACAGATAGAGCTAAGGTTTCCTTGGTCAGAAACACAGCAGAGATCAGGACGGGCAGGTGGCCAGAACAAGCGCTCCAAGTCCAAAAGGGCAACATCAAGCAGGCTAAAATCCAAAAAGGCGGCGAGACTGCAGCTTGGCCAGAGCAGCAAACAATCGGGGAGTGCCGATGAAAATATGGGAAGGCGCTCTCTTTAGATTATGAAGCGGTCATGCAGGACTCACTGATTAATCTAATTTGACAGGAAGGGTCTTAACCTCACTTTCCCCCCCAAAGGAGGTCATGTTTTCAATGAGGTTTCAAGGTGTCTGTTTGTTAACTAATCTTATTTTAGTATTAAGTACTTCTTTTTTCTTCAATCATTGTAAGTAATAAGTCATTCTGATTCTGATTCAAAAGTAGATCATATGATTGACAAGCCGTCACCACAGCAACCCCCTTGCTTGCTCTCCAGCTCCACAATCATCTCCAGATATGGTCACCTTCAGCTTTGAAAGACGGTGACGAACAAAATATCTAAAGTACACATACATGGATGACATTGCAATGGCTCTGTTGGTTTTTTACAAAAAGGTTTTCTTTTACAGTCATTAAAAACTTTTGGCCTCAACTGATCTGAGGTTCCTTCAGCCCTTTGTGCAAAAATGATGCGTCAGTCATCGAACTGTGATTTCACCAAATTCCAATCGTTTGAATTGGCACACACGTGCACAAACAAGCAAACTGCCCTTGTAAACTCCGTGTCCCATATTCTGCAGCGAGGGCAAATAGCCGTTGGAACGTCCGGCTGTCGGCACGCAGAGAGTGCAGTTACATGTGTGTGTGTTTGCGTACGTGAGTTGTCTCCTCCCTGATTGTGATGCCGCTTAATTAACTGGACTGGGAGGGTTGACGGACATCTGCTCTCAGCCTGTCGTTTAGGGTAGCTTGACCCCGGTTGTGTGTGTGTGTGTGTGTGTGTGTGTATGTGTGCAGAACAAGCA
The DNA here is from genome assembly GCA_903171835.1 of Mullus surmuletus. Lineage (NCBI taxonomy): Eukaryota > Metazoa > Chordata > Actinopteri > Syngnathiformes > Mullidae > Mullus > Mullus surmuletus. The sequence continues at coordinate 639,574 of CAESWR010000647.1, read as the reverse complement.
GGTATGGACTTTGGCCAAGACTGTGCCAGATAAACGTTGGCTCTCGCGACCAGATGGTGCCAGCTAGCGTCCCCTCTGTAGACTGGTGACCGCTAAAAACACTCCCTCAGATGTAACCCCGCTGCCCTGCATCAAACTGTCAGGGAGAGAGCGGGGGAACCGGGCTGCTGAAGGCACACAGGAGGGACCAGAACACACACACACACACACACACACACACATGCCTATACAGCAGCATGATATGGACAAAGCTCAGGGGCCTGTTTCCTCCTATAGCCAAAGTAACGGCGTGAGAGTGCGTTCAAAGTCGATACAAACAAGCACATTTTCCTCTCCTCTCATCTCTTTTTCAGATCCTCCTCTGCACATTAACGCTATAAAAAATTTATTGCGGGGATTAAATGTGCAAAAGCCTGCATAAATGCATCAAATCAAATCAGCATTCAAATCTTTTTACCTTCACTTACTGCACTATATTTCCTTTCAGCATCGTTTCCCGTTTATCTTCATAGTGTTGATTGCATTGGTATTATTGATTGATTGATTGAAATTGTCCCTGTAAAGACAATAAATCAAGGATGTTAGTATTTAGATATTATTAAGGGCATCAAATCAAATCAGCATTTAACCCTACTTTATTTTACCTTCATTTACTGCACTATATTTCCTTTCACCATCGTTTAATAAATAAAAAATGTTAGTATTTAGATATTATTAAGTGCAGAATCAGTAGTCTAAGATGCACATCATCCTGGTTTTAGATATTTGCTTTCATTTTAGTGCTGTTAGTAGCTGCACAATTGCATACCCTGGGGTCTGCTATGAGGTTTCATCTGTTAAAGGGAGTTCCTCACCACTCCTCCACAATTTATTGCCCATTAAGTGCTGAATTGTATGTAAGAGACTGTACAATTAAAGTTTGATGAGATTGAACCTAATCTGACCTGGATTTTTGATTTGATCTCAGCATCCAAACGATCCCTGCAACAACCACTCCTTATTTGGTGCTTTCGAATAAAGTCCGCTCCTCTTTGTCCCGTTTGTTTGTCCTTTAAGTGCGTCTCTGTCTTGTCTCCTCCCTTCCTCACCTGTGTCTGCACTCTAAACTTTTCCTCCGCCTCCCTGTCTGGCTCTTTTGCAGTTGGCAGCATGCCTGGACTGCTCTCCACCGCTGTG
>CAESWR010000647.1:581536-595756 GCA_903171835.1 Mullus surmuletus | reverse complement strand
TCTCTCCTCTTTGGTCTGAGCTTCATTCAACAGGCAGCCTGAGATTTGCTTTGGCCAAATGTTACAAATGTTTCGACAACCTGGTCTCTGATCCTCTGGGGTCACACTGGAGGGCACGGGGGTACAACGGCTTTACGCCCAGAGATTTAACAAAGCAGCATGGGGATGAATATATTCACACTTGTATTCACTCGCCGGGCCCCCAGATGCTTGTTTTAGGGAGATAGAGACCAGACTGAGCTGCACTCCATCCAAAACAGGGCAGCTGGTGGTTTGTGTCCAAAGTGCGTTCATGACCAAACTCATGTGGACAAAAAAAGTGTCACGTTCACTGGAGTGATGTGGTTTGTCACCGATTGTATGCTGGCGAAAAGATGGTGAAACTATTTTAAATCTACTAAAACTCTATTTAAGATCTGTGGGGAGTTCTGGAGTAGATAATGCAAAACCTTGTCTGGTTTTAAACAGGGATAAAGCCCCCTCCATCATGAGTGGTATGAGATGATTCAGGGTCAATGGGCAAATCCCATTTAACAGTTTCCTAAAGTTCATATTAGTGATGTCATTTTCTAATTTAATTAATTTGGAATAATTTAATGCATGAATCAATGGGGAAAGCAATGGTGTAGGTCAAGTCTGTGTAAGAGTCTGGGGAATAATTTTGGGGTCTGCACATGGAGCCGATGCACATTCTTTTTTTGGAATGGCCAACATGGTCAATGTGCAAACAAGAAATAAAAACTGAAAAAATAAAACCATAGAAAACATTTTCCTGAAGCAATTTATGATCTGTATTGGAAATCTAGTTTCATAGTACAGCATGATATTCATATGGAAGATTATGGTCAGCAGTTTTTTTACACTCTTTATTATTGCGTGGTTCACAGACAGCTTTAATTTGTAAAAGCTGCTGATCGTTGAATGAGGGAATGTTCATTTAGCATCCTTCAAAATGAGTCACTACAATAGGCAACATCTCTCTGAGTCCTCTCAACATGTATATCACACTGTCTGATTGACTGTGAGTCCTCCGTTGGGTTTCAGTGTCACATAAGGATAAGAAAGACTTTGTTTGCCTCCTTGGTACAATATATGACACAAGCATTTTCAACTGTTAACCCCGGAGAGTGCTCACTTTTTTCTTTCTTTAAAGAGGAGCACTTTGGCTTTGAGTGCACAGAAAGTACGTATCTGTTATTGTGGACATCGCCCGCTGAAAGTGACTGATAGCCCTACAGTATCCTGGCTGCTGCATCACAATGGGTGTAAAGGGGTCTAATGATGGGGATCTGCTCGCCTTAACAGGCTCTCATTCACATGGCGATTGTCAGAAGGCCATAGACAATAGGCTGGAATAACAATGGTGTACACAAGGAGCGCAGGCCGTCCCCGTTCTGCTGCAATTAGCGTCAAATGGAGGCACTGAGAGGCTGGGTTGCATTCCTTTACTCTCACTACCAGCCTCCTGATCCCATCACACACACAAACTCATCATCCCTAACAAGGGGCGGACTACTTTATTACCACCCCACTGCTAACCAGCTGTCAACCCCCTGCACATCCAGACATGCTCTCACAACCCAACAAACGAAAATAGTTTGAGCACTTTAGACTCTCTGATAGAAGCAGACTTGTTGTATGAGGTGGTTATCATTGGGTATATAGATGTGGACACTTCCTGGTAACACTGTTTACCATCAGTTCATAGAAAAGAGGCACCAATCACATACTGTAGACCCGTCCATGAATCACATCTTATCTTATATAATGTTATCTTATCTGTTGGTGGCAGATGCTGACAAACACGTGCCAACACGAAGGCCGTCTTTCGTTTCACACCTAAACAAGTTTGCGGATGCAGACTGTCCTCCGTATGGGTGAGACTTACGCGCACCTGCCAACGTGGTTTCCTAGTTGCAAGCATTTGTTGCCGAGCCAGGGAAGGACCGTTTGAATGGCGCGGGCTCTGAGGGTGCGTTAACAGCCTGAGAGCGCCAGAGAATGGACATGTCTCCCCGGCGGGCCACAGACCTTCGGGGAAGAGGAGGAGGAGGAGGGGAGAGGTTTTTCTTTTTTTTTTCCCAGTCCACTTGGCTACTCAACGCTCTGGCTCCCCTTCAATTCTTTGGCAATTATGCTGTCATCAAGCTATTTTGCCCCTTTGAGAATGAAAAGAGGAGCTCAAATAAGGGTCACGCTGGTTTAATTAAACTAATACCAATTTATGTTCCTGGGGAGAAGCTTGAGGACGACGGACGGAGTGAGCGTCTGTGCGTGTGGGTGCACGTATGGCTATTATGTATGTGAGAAATTTTGAGTGTGTGTCCCCCATGCATGTGTGTGTATGCGAGTTTGGGGGCGTGTGTCCCCCTCAGCTTCCAGTCCATTGAGCGGCGTTGCTGTTGCAGGCCCTCCACTGCTGCCCTGGTTTTGGTCCGACGGGACAGAATGCGAGGAGGGAGGGAGACGATGGGAGAGGCAGAGAAAGGGGGAGGAAGAGGAGGAGGAGGAGGAGGAGGAGGAGGAGAGCGGGGGTCCTTCCTCGGAGGATGAGGATGAGGAGGGGGGGTGCTGTTTGTCACTGTGAATCGGCTCAGGGTGGTTCACATCATCTGGCCATTGATGGCTGCCCCTCCCCTGTTGTAAAACAAGCTCCCGTGGGCCCGCCTGAACACTGGGGGCATTGTGTCCCACCCTCGCAGGAAACATACCACCCAAAGTGCTGCTGCTACCCCCACTGCCCACCACCAGCATCCCTAATCCTCCATCTCCATCGTTTCCTTTCTCTGCCACGGCGGCCCCCGGGAGTGTAACTTCGGAGGTAAATCTGCGGTGGGAGGCGCAAAGGCGAGATAGTTTGGGAGCAACAGGTAGCAGCAATTGAGTGACGGACGGAGGAGAGGCCAAGGGGTGTGTGTGTGTGTGTGTGTGTGGGAGGGAGAAGACGGATTAGAAGGGCCGGCGCAAAAGGGGGCGTTCCCCCCCTGGCTTCCGTAATACGGAGGGCTAATGGGAAGATTGATGGATTGAGACAGCAAAACAAAACAAAGAGGTGGCGATAAAATGTAGAGTGGGGGGACAGAGCAAGTCGGGGTTTTCAATGGCGTCTTGAAGCCTCGATCCTGAAGCATGTGTGTGTGTGTGTGTGTGTGTGTATGTCACAAGGCCGGGAGAGGGAGGAAAATTTACCGCCGCTGGGGGCAGGGAGCGGGTGTGACTCGTTCCCTAATTACCAGGGAGGTCTCGGGATCTTTGGGTACAAGACAAGTGTGAAGGGTGGGAGAATGAGACAGGATACCAGGGGTTAGTGCAGGTCAATGCTGACCACCTAAGATGCCCCTTCCGAAGAAGTGAAAAAAAAAATTGCGCCCCTCATTCCATCACATCCCTCCTCGAGCTGCTGAATGCTATAAATAAATATCGGGCCTTCTCTTTAGTAAAAAAAAAAAAAAAAAAGCAGATAATTTACCGCCCACCCATTCCGTCCTGCCCATCTCTTCTCCATTTCTCAGCGTCGTTGCCAGGAGGTGAATGGAGACTGTCCTTTGAGTTTGGAGGGCCAGGCCTGTGTTTTCTGGAGGGGCCGTCCTCAACGTTTGGAGCACCCTGGAGTGGACGCGCACACACACACATATGCTCACGTGCTGAATGCCGCACATGCTCCTTTATCAGCCACCTTTTAAAACGGGCAACCGCGCGGCAGGAATGCGAGGGATTCTTGCGGGAGGAGCCCGTTGTTCCGCGCCGATGAAGAGCGCGGAGCTCCTTTGTCTCCCAATTACATCTGAGGCCAACAGCCGCTTCAGGTTGATGATTCTTAACGCGGCGGGTCCAAGTTGAAGGGCGACGTGTCCACTTCATTTTCACGAGTCACTCTGTTGCATCACTTTCAGAGAGTTTCTGCAGTCAAAATGGAATCAATGTCCGGCCCAATATTTTTTACTCCCCAAAAGTTTTGTGGAGTCAAGAATGTCACCCACCCCTCTGGTGAGTATATAGTGGGGGACTTTTAATTTTTGGGTGAACAATCCCTTTAGTGAGCAGTCCCGTGAAAGTGACAATGCACAGAATGATGAAGTACTTTAGGAATACAAAAATATTATTTCAACTTTGCCTGTATTCACTGCAACATTGCTTGCCGTCCATGTGACAAAACGTCAAATTTGGCAAAAGATACAATTTTAAGGAAGTAAAATGGCACTTTGTAAATAAAGTGCAAACGGGGGATTTTGATTTACAGTAAATCATGTTGTTCTCAGGTCGGCCATTTTTCAGTGTTAGGACTAGACATTCGCATCATTATACACATTCACAGGGCATTACAAGCACAAGTACAGTGCTGCCAGGGAGCCTTTCACTCTGCCACTGTAGCTCAACGGAGAACTCAGAGTCAAAGGACGAGAAAACAAAACAGGGAGGAGAGGAGCGCTGGCAGCCGTGCAGGAGCGAGCCAAACAGCTAAGAAACTGTAACCCAAACAGAACAAGGACAAAGAGGTGCCGGGACAGATGGAAAGAAGAGGGTCAAAATGATTTTTTCCCCCCTAAATCAGTTGAGGATCGTTGGCCTCGCCGCGGGCAGCTGTGCCGCGTTCAGGGCCCGCTGACGGAGGGGAGGCTTTTGTCTGCGGCATTGTAGGTCGCAAAATGGTCTGGATTGTAACGGGATGGAAAATTATGATCCAGATTAGAAAGAAGAGGTTTGTTGTTGATGTTTTATTTTTTTTATTTTAAGTGGGATAATGAGAGGTGTATTTGGAAAGTCTACATAACACCTCACAAGACAAAATCTCTTCCTACTAGATTCAGTAGGTATCAACATTTCATATTAGTCTACATTTTGTATTGGTCGGGGACCTTTTATGTGAAACACTTTTATACTTGTACTTTATTTATTTATTTATTTTACTATAAAATGTAAAACAAATTTTTTTACATATCTCTCTAACATAACTCTCTAACTTTATACACATTAGTGGAGGCAGTTTAAATCAAAACGATGATTAATGGGGGATGTTTAGTTTTCCCTGTGGTCCCAAAACTCAAACCCAGTGGAAATACTGCATGTCTATAGGGAACCAATCATCTTTTTATCCATATGTTCATTTTTTCTTGGTAGTCTCTCAGATTCTTTTCCCTCCAAATCCTCCTCCCCTCATTTACTCCTTTGATAGTGGAAACCCGGAACATGCTCAGTGACATCTGGTGTACAGTAAATGACCTCAATCTGTAGTCGGTGGTGCTATCCTTTAAAAAAATTTTTTTTTAAGTGTCTTAGTGCAAGAGAACTTCACAAAACTGCTCTAATATTCCCCCTTTGTCTCCAAATACCATCTTAAACACTGACAAATACATTACATTGTATTGTATTTGGGGAGGCTGAAGTAGAAAATAACAGGCAGGAAAATCGCATGAGCCAACAGTTAATAACAGTGTGGTGATTGTTTTAGATTTATTTGAACATGCACACACGCAGTCACCCTCCACCCCCAAGCCCCCCTTCCACACACACACAGTGACACACACCTATTACCCACTATCCACTCGTTAGCAACTCAACACCTGACTTCAATCTGGCGGCACCTGCAGCGTTCCTGTGCACGCCTCCTCTCAGAAGTGCACATGTTTACTTGTTTGTTTGTGTGTGTGCGTGTGTGTGTATGTATGTGTGTATGAGACAGAGAGAGAGTTTAACAGGCAGGTGGTAATGAGGTGGACCGCGCTGCCGTTGGCTCCTGTAATGAGGTGGCAGGCGGAGAGGGGAAGGGCCCGAGTCACTAATGGGCCCCTATAGCGAGTAATAAGCAGTAATTATAGTGTGCGCTTACCGAGTGGCTCCAGCGCAGTTGAAAAGGTTACTTTCACACGTTGCTACTCCATTGCAGGCCCTGCCACCCTGGGGGTTCAAAGTGACAAAAACCCAGAGAGGACTTCCTGCGTGCGTACAAGTGTGTTTTCATATATGTCTAATATTTGCCCGTCGTTCTCCCAGATTTTTGCCCCCCTGAAACTCATAAATGTGCATATTGTGAGTGAATAATGAGGAATGTTCTTTTTTTTTTGGGGGGGGGGGTAGTCTTTTAACATAGAAACCTCAAAATAGACGTTTAAAAATAGAAGTTAAAATCCTGGAATTTTTTTTTTCAATTTATCAAAAATAATTTGATATGTTATTTCAGTTGACCTGTCTGCCAATTTAAGACATTCACTGTATTTATTGCTTCACAAATGCATTGATAGTAACTGGTCTAATGGTTGATAGGGCACTTTGCGATGAGGGAATTTGAACTAAATTGTGCACAAAAGACGCAAAATGATTCATCTGAACACCTCTTAAAAGTATAAGTACCTCTTAAACTATTATCATGATCATACAGGGCAGGTGCGAGGACTCTGCAACAGTTATTTCTATTCAAATGGTCGCAGTGCTCATCAGTGACCGCATGTAAAATACTCAGCAGCATTGCTCAAAATTAATTTCACTGACATCCGTGGTGTTTTCAGACTCTGCGTCTCCCCTTTCGTTGCACTCTGACCTCGTACCAACCCCTGACTGACCCTCCGAGGACACTCGCATTTTGGGGAAGCCCCCTCAGTGACCTCATCAATCACAATACCGCCGGCCTGGCTGCAGGTTCGCCCTCTTTCTCCGCTGTATTGTTTGCATTCTGACTCTTCTACATCGATACGGGGCTCTCCCTTTTTTTTACCCCCTTTTTTCCTCTCATCGCACCCTCAAAGCCCACTGTGAGTTTGATTAGTGTTCCCTTCTGTGTTACGGTGGAATAAATTCATATCTTTGTTGCCCTGCATTCACCCGCAGGGCCCCTCACCTCACTGCTATTCTCCCTGCATTGTCCTCGCTCTGCTCCAGAACTTTATCACACGGTAGATGTGGCGCTGACGTTGGCAACCTCTATTTTTAGGATACGATGATGTAGCGCCATGGCACTAAATTTTGTCAATTGTGTAAGAAAACTTAGGTAACTATGATAATGCCCTTCCTCTCTATTGCAGGAGGGAGGAAAATACTCAACAAAAACTATATAATTTCATTTTTTTCATCCTTTATTGTGGAGTATTAAGTATTTGTCAGCCCACTAGATTATAAAAAGAAATTACAACTTTAGACAGTCCAGGACTACTTTTCCCCATTGGATGTTGAGGACAAAGGTGGAAGAACAGAATTAAGAGCTAAAGCTGTAACACAAATCACTGTCAGTCACTGAAATCATCTTGTGTGTCAATGCTTTGCTTATAACTGTACAGCACTGCCATGTGCAGTGTGTGTTTTAAATCAAGTGTGCCAAAGGACAAACAAACATATTTTTTTGCTATATTCAACAGATGTGACCCAAAAATTGAAGATATTAGCCCTCAACCCACGCTGCACCCCTCCACCAAGGTCACTGAAAATCGGCCCACTAGCTTTTGCATAATCCTGCTAACAGACAGACTGACTGACTGACAGCCCACAAACAGACCATTGCTTGTTGTGTTGCAGCGTCACAATATTACCTGAACACTTTATATCAAGCTGCAAATCTGCAAAATGTTAGAATATTTGGTGGGAAATCCTAAAAGCAGAGGAGGTTATGGCAGCACATTACAGCCAAGAGATTTAGATCCTACCACAGCGTGAGGGACGGCATGTGCTCTGTGTGTGGGACATCGGTTGGACATTCAGATCTATCGCCCATCCTGATCCAGCAAACATTAGAAGTATGAGGGAGGGAGAGAGCGGGCCCGCCAGACAATAACCCTTGGAAAAAGAGAACATTTGTTCGATCAGATATCAACAGTCACTTATAAACACAACACAGGCTACTTTCTGCTTTTTGGATCTCTAATCCAACATTAGTAGCGGGGTCTTTGCTCTCTTTCAGGGTGGCATTCCCCGCGGCCGTTGGGGCTCATCTTTGATGTGGAGATGAATGCGCAGGATCATGTCGGTCCACTATCTCGCCGGCCATTCACATGTCATGAGAACGGCAAACCAGCGAAACAAACTGTTTTCTCTAATCTGGTGCCCATGCTGGGAAAGGGCCAGCCGCTCGCACACAGAGCGGCGGCGATGGAGTGTGTGTGTGTGTGCCTGCGTGTGTGCGTGTGAGGGAGCGAGTGGAGGATAACGTTTTTGAATCTTCTACATAAGAAAATGTTGTAAAACTTTTAAATAATGCAATCTATGCGTGTTCATGTACACTATACTTGCAACAAAGCACACTAAAAGGGATAGTTCAACCCAGAATGAGAAACTACCAGCATTCCATTAGAGCCACAATATACAGACGTGTTCTCAGCTCTAAATTTGCCTGCAACACTTTTTATCCTTCCAAAAGTGTTAAGTGGACTCAAGAACCATCGATAGAACATTCTGGACATGCAGACTCGAAGATCCCAAATATGATGAGTTACACCTCCGAACACGCAGAAAATCAATCCTAATGAGCACATAATGATTTCAAACTAGTCGGAGTATTTCTCCGTGCACTGTGCAACGCAACAAAGGCAAAAACAGATACTGTATACCGGAGTAAACTTTCCACCCACTGGCGCCCCAACACTGCGTGTGTGAGAAAAATAGATGTAGGCTACACGGGAGTCGTCATCACTCGACCCATCGCTGTTTTTCCATAACAATGAAAACAAATCCAGCTTACACTCATTTCTGTTTTGTCTCAGACTCTGTATGTGTGAGAGAAAGCCTCCCTCTGTCCTCACTCCATAAAGGCTTGATCTCTGCCTCTGTTGAATATGTTAATCCATCTGGTGCCCCCCCACCCCCTTTTTTTTNNNTTTTTTTTTGCTCTTTCTCTCTGCCCACGAGACCCCCACTGCCCCACTCTCCCTTCCCAAGTAGGGGAAAGGGGATCTGGGATACTTCAGCGGAGGCTTGGTCGGGTTAGGATTTCACCGGCGGGTTGATTATGTGAGGTGGAGGAGAAGAGGGAGAAGGAGTGGTGCAGGACATAATCCTATTGACCATCCTTGTCCCATATGGTGAACGCACTGGCCTCTCCAGTGGTACAGTCGCTGGAGTGGCGGGGCCAGCTTGCCTCTCCAATCGGGGCACATTTCCACTAAAGCTCACTATCTCGTGCTCTCATGTGGGATCACCGGTGACAGAAAGGAGAAGGGATTGTTTTGTTTGTCACTGAGACGGGGGAGACTGAAGACTTAATCTGATTTTGGTTTAATTACATTCGTACAGTCGGTCGCAAGCAGCCCTTTTACTGATTTCTGATGAAAAATTGGAAAAAGTGCGGCTTCATCCATTGAACGAAGATGAAGATGAAGAGACTCTTAATTCAAACCAATAATTGGATGGGGAAAAAAAGGAGTCAGAAACAAATGTTTCATATCTATAGTTGCACTTCAATAAAGTGATCATGCTGAAAAAGTCTGTCAGTCAATCATACATTCATTCATGCAAAATAAACAATTACCAAGTCTTGAGTGCATAAATGAACATTAGTTTACCAAAGTTAATGCATTATGAATCATTTTTAAGTGATCTCCTGTGATATTTCAAAATAAAGTATATTTTACTTTTGTAAGATTAGAGATGTAATCACTGAAATATTGCACTTTATGTGCAATGGAGCTAAAATATATGAACTTTTTTGCCTTTCAGATGCAGTTGTAGAGAAAAAGAAATAACCTTTTCACGATTTTCATCCTTGCTTTTTAAGGCACAAATGCTAAACTTTGACACAAGGGTATTTAAACCCAACTATGATCTTCATTGAAACATAATCAACTGGGGGTTTACCAGATTACCCAGAAGTAACTAGTTTGGGCCAAGTTTATAGTCTGTTCTGTATATTACTTATTTATAATTATTATATCATATCATATCATATCATATTATGTTATATTGTGTTATATTATATTATCCATGGGGGTGGGTGGGTAATCTTGCCTTGTGTCAGCTCAGCAGCAGCTTGAACGTCTGTTCAGTGCTGGTGGAGGTGTATTAGCCTGCAGGGGGGCTTTTTATCCGAGGACCACTGTTACCATCCACGTTGCCCATTCAGCCCCCAGCCATGTCAATTGGCATATGGTTGATCCCCCCCCAATGGGTTCATGTAACCAGAAAATGCTGGCTTTCAGGGACCCGCATTCTCCATCAAGCGGGTGAGATTAAGATGTAATGTCGCTCTCTCCCTCCACAACGGGGGGTCAGTGGAAGTGATGGGGAGAGGGGGACGTTTAGGACACACGATCTTGCAGAAGTCGCCTTCGGGGGGTAAAGAAGTGCAACGCCCAAGATTGCGTTGTGGCGGATGGTGGTCCTGTTTCTCACCACAAACAGGGAAATAATCGTACAAGCACTTGATTGCTTTTAGAATACTCTCCAAAGTTTAAATTACCAACATTTATTTGTTATTTAATGCAACATTGACGACGGCGGTGTGTCGCCATGACACATCAAATCTGGAGGTTGGAGTCAGATTGACAGATAAATATATCTTACATATAGTGACTATATGGAACTGTTTTATCACCTTAATTATTAAGGTGATAAAACAGGTAGTTCCGTAGCTTAACATAGGCTGGAAAAGTGAAATATTTTTAATGATGTTCAATTTGTGGACCCCTTTTGCTCAAATCTTGGGTTAGGACTTGAGCAAATAGTGGATCCAAGTCTGCCCTCATGGTTGTATTTCATGGTAAAAATTCCACCTTTGCCAATGAAATCTCCTTTTTTGGTGCAGTCCAATAAATACATTAAAAAAAAGACTAAATTCCCTTGTTTCCACACCTGGTTCAGTCCATTCTTCATTCTTCATTCTTCATTTGAGTTCTCACAGGTCCGTTCTCTGTTTCCCACCAATGGAGCTGTTATTATGAATGCGGCTTATCAGGAAGCCTCATACTCAAACCTGGTAATTCTATTGTCTGCCTTGTACACACACCTCTTACCAGAATCCCAAGGTTTGACATGCCCACGCACACACATACACACATACAAACTGACACTCTCACAAATATATGCATGCACAAAACATGTCATTCGCCCTGTCAACCTATTTTGCTTTTAAAATAGAGATTGGACACGCCCACCTCTAATGAGTACAAATTTCTCCCTTTCTCTGTCTTCCTTCTACTCTCTCAGTCTCTCCATCTCATCACCCCCTGCCCTCCCCCAGTCCCTCGAACCTTTGCTTCCTGCCTTTTGATATTGTAGCCATCTCACTCATGCCACCAATTAGCGACATAATAGAGCAGCAGGCTGTTGCATGCTGACTGCCCGGACCCCAATGATCCTCCGCTGCCGAGGGGGAAACAGGGAAAGACGTAAAGACAAGAGAGGCGTTATTAAGGAAGAGGGCGTGGTCAAAGGAGTAGTCCAAGTCGTTTTTTCAAGTGGGAGACACTGTAGAGTAGAAGGGGAAAAATGTGAGGTATTTGGAAGTTATCAAAAGGCGAACAGCGTGTGAAGAGAACTTCGCTGAACTTCAGCTCCTTTAAATGGTCGTAAATTGAGCATTGGCCCTGTGCTGCACAGAATGAATCTTGGCTTTTTACATCTTCATCTGACTTCTGTGACAAACATTACGGTCTGTGATGTCCTTTAAAAAACAACAACTTCTATTTTAATCTCCTTAGCATAGCTTCTGCTGTGGTAAAAGTGCAATGTATGCAAATTGTGACTTCTAACTGTGTGTTCGTTAGTTAGTTTATGATAAAAATGTACGCCATTTTGCACCGCCGTGTAGATATGGTGGGTGAATAAGTACCATTTAGCTCCTGAGCAGTTAATCCACGCATGGACGAAGACCCTAAAGGCCCCAAGGCCCCACAAACCTGGGTAAGTGAAGTATAAGTGGTGCAATTTTAAAAGATTGCAGCTTTAGATGCGTGCAGATACACAGCACAGTTTTGATGAGGCTTAGAAACTAATAACTTGAATGAGCTGATTTCTCTTTCTTGTGTCATATCCCGAATCTATATAATGTTTTCGCAACCACTGCAGTCGCCCCCTGCTGGTCATCCACAGGTCGACTGTCCATAACTGTCATGCCCATTTTTTCCGATCAGCCCACGACAGTACATCGTCATTAGACTTCAATATCTGAATAACGCCTTGACTCATGAAAGGTCCCTCTGTGTTGTCAACCGTGAGGGGTTTGGTCTAGTTTCCCGGTGGTTCACATCGTCTTTGAGCCGCGAAGGTCTGCGCTATGTAGGTTAATACCCCGGCGCAGTGAATCAGCAGACAAAAAACCCGCCTCGGACTGTGCGTCTGGCGACACCCCCGTCTGTCTGTCACTGCCGCCGTGATCCAACTTCCGCTTTGGCGATGTCAAACTTTTTGAAGGTTTTTGGTGTTTGCGAGTTGTCCGTTTTTGTGCAGCAACCCTTCCCATATACAAACACATAACCTCAACAACCCTGACTAAACACAAAGTACATAACTCCATGTGCGGTGTTGGATTTTCCCCAATCCACCCGACATTTCTAACAAATAATTCTGTGTTTTGTGTTAATATTTTGTTATATCATGCCAGCAAGCACGCATAATAGTCTCAGTCTGCAACGGTAGCTAAAGGAGGCCATTGTTGCTGATTAATTAATGAGCTTTTTTTTTGTTGTTGTTCATGCTAAACTGGGATTAGCATATTCATAAGGGCAGACATCTTTCAGACAGCTTTGAGCGAATCTGGCGAGTCTGTTTTCTCACTGTGTTCTTGTTTGTGCCCATACATAACCCCGTTTGTTGACCGCAGTCCCACCCCATTAACTTCCGTGATCCTTACGTGTCAGAGAAATAGAGAGAGAGAGAGAGGGAGAGAGAGAGAGAGAGAGAGAGAAGGGTACCAAGACACATACGGCCTCATTTTCACACTTGAGAGAGCACGCCCCTTGGATTACAGACTAAATTGGTCCTGGTTACAAACTGATTACCATGTCGTGTTACATCTTTATTCTCGTACATAATAAACAATGAGCCACTATCAAAACATGTTGCACCCGATGCCCCCCCCCCTCCACCCCTGACACCATCCCTGTCACCAACCGGAGTCATCAAATTAAAACGAAAAATGAATAAAAACTGTAATCACACTCTGTAAATCCTTATTCCTTTAACCCGCAAGGGCAATGTTTAATTTCACAAGCGCATAATGGCCCCTCAATTTACGTCCCTCTGGTGGGGGGGAGAGAAGAACGAATATGACTTGACACTTGAATTTAATGCGATCAAAACTTCATCAAGTCCAGTACAAATAATTTTCTCATTTCAATAATATTCCGTCATTTGCATAAATCAATCTCTTATTTAGTTTCTCACAATGTTTTCATATAAATGTTAATATTTATATTAATCTCAATGATTAATATCCACAGGTGGTAGCGTAAAATGTTTCCTGAGGACCAATAAAGACACAAAAATGACTCTTAATTATGGAAAACAGTCTAATTACACAGATTTTATAACTGTGTGTTTTCAGCTACTAAAATGACTAAAGATTCTAGCTCATGTGTCATTAATAAACTGTTATACATTTTTAAGGAAATTGATCAAACGTGATTGAGATTTGTGTTTTATGGGACTATATACAGTTTAAACACAGCTAAGACTAGTTCACTCGTATGCATGTTGAACTTTCTTAAAGAATTTATTTTTCAATGTTTAAATGATGCATGGGAACTTGCAGCCTTTCGTGCCGTGCCTCTTTTTAGAGTAATTAGAGCCTTGCTGTGTTCTTTCCCAGTTAATGATGAGGATAACTTGTCGACTTGCGGCCTGACGGGACAGCAAAAGGCCAAGTTTGAGTGACTTATCTTTCTCTCTGTCCCGTCTCCTCCCCATCTCTCATCTCCATCAGGCGAGCGGCATGCCTGCCTTATTAGCGACGTCCATCTAACCTGTCATTTCAATCTCTGGCCACACACAGACACTCGCTCGCGCTGCCTGCATCACGCCGGGACACACATGAAGGCAGAGGGACACACACACTTGTGCACACGGACTGACACACTCCCCTACTCACCAGCAATTTGTTGCCGGTGACATCACATTGTGTGTTAAAGTCGTACTGGCACCGGGCTGCAGCTTCGTTAACTTTCCTCTTTAATGAGCAGTTTAATTGAGCTGTCTAGCTGGCCACCTGTCGGCCCACAGCCTCATTAGCATACTAATGGACTGGGATTGTTGTTGCTCTGACAGCTCGAGAGAGAAGGAGAGAGGGAGGGAGAGAGAGAGAGAGAG
>CAESWR010000647.1:570620-581439 GCA_903171835.1 Mullus surmuletus | reverse complement strand
TGTTGACTCCATTTCCCCAACACACACACATAGACACACACTACCCTGCTGTCCTTGCTGAAGCGCCAAAGTGTGAATTTAACAGCAGAAGACACAAATCCTCAACAAATGCATTATTTATGGTAGAGACTATTGAACATTTTTGATTGGCATCTTCAATGTGAGAGTCTTTCTCATTTAAAAATGTACTACTACAACAACAACTACTACTACTACTACTACTACTAATGATAATAATAATAATCATTGTTATTAAAATGACATGAAAGCTTTTGATTATATTTGTTTTGATTATAATTTTTATTTTTTAAGTATAACAGCGTTACGGGGGAAAAAACAGCACAGACCCATTTGTGCACTTTTTTTTGTTATAGATTTTTTGATGACTTTTGATGATTTTAACATTTCATTTTCCCTGGGTTCATTGTCAGTTGACCCCTTCATTGTCTTCCCACTGTGATCCAAATCAGTTATCATTTTCTTTGTGAGGAGTATATTGGGAGCATCTGCGTTATTTCGAGGGAATTATTATAAATCCTGATGTATAAAAAAGACTATGGTGGTGTGTGATGTTATGCAGAAGTTGAAAGGGGAATAAATGTTTTCATATCATTCATTGTATGGATGTTCAGATCAACAATCTTGGCGTTTGTTGATTTCCCAAAGCCGACAGCGTCTCGCATTCAGTATTTAATCAAATCAGTGCCACTCCTTACCAGCACATTACCTGCAAATTGACCTTTCCGCTCGAGGAAATGACAAAACTCCAGCTTGAATCTCCACCAACAAGCTTCCTCCCAGCTGTGTGTGTCGCTCACTGTGTTGATGTGCGCTAATGTGACAGGAGAAAGCTGGCATGGGGAGACTTTTCCACAATGGAGGAAAAGGCACCACACTGGGCCTGCTACTTTGCTCTTTTCCAGGCTCATATAGCGACAACCGCAAGCTAAGTGAAAGTCACCTACGATGGTGGCTTTACTGGGTGTTCGCCAACAGTGAAAGAAGCAGATTTTAGTGTGAAATCCTGTGAGAAACATCAGAATACATCCCCGGTTTTTACTGACTGCTTTAATAAATATCACATTTAGATTAGATTCTAATACAGGAAAAATAAGCTCACGCTGTTACTGGTGTTGAACCATCCAACTAGTGTCTGACATCTCGATTGTTGTAAAAACTAATTATCCCTGCTTAATTTGTTTCGATTTAGGGATTCCAAGGACTTTATTCCAGTCAGCTTGACGGAATAAAAAGATGGACACAACCGAAAAGGCTCCAGAGAACGAGTGAAAAAGGAGGCCAAATAGGGTGATTACAAGTGAAAGGTGGCCATGGGGATGATGGACAGATTGAGAAGAAGCAATATGCATTCAAGGATCCAGTGAATACACCCCGAAAACTCCCCACAGCCACATGCTAATGACGGACTGCCATTTAATGTGTCAAATTCACAATTCCCTCCGTTCACATCTTTCTTCCTTCTTTCTTTCTCTCTCCTCCGCGGGGCTAATTGCGCCGTCCCCTCCTTTTTGACGGAGGGGCTGTCGACCTGAATTAAGCCTCCGGGCTGTGGCGTGTGTGCCCGTCCCACAACTCTTAAAACAGGTGCACACGGATGTGGATCTGCAAACACACACTCGCACAAAAACACAGCACAACCCTCCTCTTGTTTTTGGATCTGACCAATTAAGAAAATGGTTCGCCTTTCACTTCTTTCTCCTGTTTGAGTCGCTAAACACCAAAAGCTGTCCTTGGTTGTCATTAATTGCAAGGGTTGGAGTTTCTGTTGGCTGGACGGGTGAAAATTACATTGCAATTATTCATGTTAAGTCCATATTTTCAGAATGATATCCATATTTCATTTCATCCACAATAATGAGAAAAATGTCTTTACAATTACATTTTGAGGAACGTTTGTAGTTTAAAAGTGGTGCAAGGTTAGTCCAGATGATGGCTTCACAAACACAAACAATATTTGTATAACTGCCGGTTGACATCACCTTAGTAAACCCCACAGCTCTTTAAAATGAAAACTCACTTTTTAAAACTGGTCAGAGAAGAGTTCAGGTTAAAGGCCTGTAGGCTCAATGCATTGAGCGAGTGCAATGATATCACTTTTTGAAATTACAAAATAAATAAAGTTGCCGGGAGCTTGTGTTATGGACAGACAGGGACAAATTCCACACTTTCAACTGCTCATTGGTGCCACAAGATGCTCAGTCTCTGTGGATTCCTATTGCATTTACTGTTAAAGCCTGCTTTGGGTTAATGGTGTGTTGTTACCTTTGGATAAAACCTGGAAGTAGCACTTTTATTCCACCTCTAGCGTGGACATGGACTTGCCTCCCGAAGCAGAACGATATGCCGATGCGGTTGACACAGACTCTGTTTTATGTGCTTTTTGTCCCGCTGCTTCCCTTTTCACTCACACAGTAGGCCCCCCACATCCAGCACTAGAAGAGCCAGCAGCCCCTTGCTGGGTTTAACAAGGTGTCCAATGAGAGTGTGTGTGTGCGCATGTGTGTGCTTCAGGGGTGAGGAGGATCACAGCAAGGGTCACCACCGGGGTATGCTCAGGAAGAAGCCACGCTTTCTTGGCTTCACTTTAAAGCGGAACTGTTGTGAGCGCTGCTGACCACCTGCCTCCTGATCGGTGGGCAGAACCAAACACACAAAACACAAGAAGCTTCAATGGGATGCAATTTGTGGGTGGGAGCGTCTCTAATGACCCTGTTAAAAATTTGTAGAACCTTGTGTTAACACATTAGTGTGTGTTTGTGTGCCTGTGTGTTGAAAAGTGGGAACATAAATGTGTCAGTGCACTCTTGGAGAAATAAGATTCATGGAAATTGAGGCCTTTTGGGAAAATAATTTAATAGCTTTTTGTGCTTGTGAGTTCTATTTGTGAGGATGTATTGATTGTCTTTTAATTGTTTTTGTCTACATCATTACCCTAAGAAAAGTCTTTGTAAATACATCTTACATGAAATTCTATCTGCATTGTGGATAGATAGATTAATACTAACAATAGAAATAATATTAATTGTAACGCCATTTTTGACAACCCAGTGTGGATGTTAGAATGGCATACAAAATCCAGCCACAAAATAAACTGCTACACAACGTAAAGCATTATAATGTACATCATGTTAAAAAAGGGTTAGATTCAAAAGGCAAAATCCATTCTTTTTTTCTCTTAAGGAAATAATCCAAGCACATGTCAATACCAACTTCAACCAGTAGTATCATCAAATGCTAGAGAACAGTTGTCATGCGTTCAACGAGTGCGTCAGCTTCACTAACTGCTAATACCGTGACTACAGACAGACATTCAAAACATTTCACTCCTCCACTGAGCTCTCCATGACCCCACTTTTCTGATCACATGGTCAAATAAAATTCCTCCAAACACCACAACTTGTCTGCATATTCTGTTTCAGAAAGAAATATATCAAGTTACAGATTGTAGATCAGAATATTTTTAGTTTTTCTGCATTTTGTTGTTGTTGACTTCTTGCAAAACAAAACATTTCAAGCACTTTGCAACCAATATGCTTTTAATATATATGAAAAACATTTGAGACCTTTACAGAATAAACACTATTACTCATGGAGTCTTGATACCTTGGGTGAGATCATGACTTTCGATGAAAAGAGATTATCTAAAGTAATCTTATCACAGCGGCACTGTGGTGCCCTCTACTGATGAGCTACTACCATTTCAAGCAAGTGTGTGGTCCTGCATGTGCATACGCATTCCTGTGGGTGTGGATGCATGCAAGACCGGCGTGCACCTCATCTTCCGTGCATGCCCCTCTCTTTCTCCAGCGTGCTCTTGACTCACCGCAACCTCCGAGGACTAATCCTCTGATCAGCATGCCAGGGGAGCAAAGGAGGGGGGGGGCTGACCGGTCCAGTGGAAGACAGGGGGGCTCGAGGTGACGCCTGGCTCCAGTCGTTTCTCAGATTTTCTCAGCCACTTGTATCGACGCAGTGTGGTCTTGGAGCAGTGTGAGTGGTCACACACACACGCACAAACCATCTGCTTCCCATCCACCCTCCTTGCTGTGACCCCCCCGGCCCCCCACCCCAACCTTGTCTACAGAGCTGACGACACTGAGGAAAAGATGATGAAACAAAGTTAAAAAAAAGAATAATGAACTGGACATTGAACCTGTGAGGGACAGAATGTAATTGTGAAAGAGGGTGGGTTGAATCACTTTGGTTCTAACCGCCTTGGTCCGACGTGTCAGGTTCAAGTTACTTTTCAGACAAAGCCCAAGTGAATGGTGACTTGAGAGACCAGGGGATTGAGGGGAGTTGCTTGGCACACAAACAATTAGCACTCGTCCTTGCATAGCTTGCCGTGGCCCCAAATCCCCACATTTGTCCAGACAAATTGACTGGACCCCGGGTCTTATTTGTCTAGCTCAGCTGGCCTGCTGGAGAGGTCTTGAGGGCAGCAGGGAATGCCCCCTCCAACCAGCACAACTCATGGGAACAGCACAGGTAACATGTTCTGGACAGACAATAAACCAGCTACGGCTTAAGACACGTCGATGGAGTGCATTAAATCAAGCCACAAGGGGTGGAGCAGTACATTTTCAACTTCAGCCAGGACCTCAATTTGGTAGCCATCGCATGGATGTGTATTGTAATGGTGACTATTAAACACATTCAAAGTGGAAAAAGAAAGGATTCCTGTCCAAAGAATTAACTCATTTTGGAGGATGTTCTACAATTTCAAGTTCTGCAAAATGAAAAAAATAAAGTTTTACTGATGCTGTGGTAGGCATTACATGAACTGTTGTATCCATCAGGCTATGGAACCTGCAATGTGAAATGGTGCCATCTGCTGGAGAGTTTAGAGAATCAGCACAATGTGCTGAAAGACTGACATGCCGTGAAAGAAATATGCATGAGTTTCCCAGCAGCTGAAGTGTGCAACAAGGATCCCAACAGACCTCAAACTAATTTGACCAAAAGGGGAAGAAAATAAAACTTCCATGCAAGAGCTTTGGTCTACTAAAGTGCAGTGTGAATTCTCTGTCAAACTGCATCCTTGCCATATCAGGTTGTCAGTTTTCACCAATGATTACAGTAGACTGCCATCTAGTGCTCACTTGGATGTGATAAACCAGAGCCCCACCAACAAAATTTTCACCATACAACAACCTCAAATTTAGACAATTTGTCTAAGATACTTCAGGTTGTCTGTCTTGCAAAACATTTGCAGCAACACCTTTTGGAGCAACAGAAAAAAGCCAAGTCAAGAGTTACAATTCAATCATTTTATTATTCACAACTGTTGCCCACATCTTTTTAAAAAAAAAAAGCATTGTAATTTTTGAGTAATCGTTTAAGAATAAAGCCTTTAAAACATTTGAACAAGTGGTACTGGATGCAACGAGTGGCCAGGTCGCACACTGGGGCGAATCTTTTTTTGAACTGACCAGTGGTAGCTGCAGTACTACTGTGATACTATGGCTAAAGAGGGGGTGGCACGGTGGTTGTGGTAGAGCCAGGAAATGCAGTGGTAGTAGGAGATGATGTTGTGGTGGCACTGGTTGTGGTGGTGGCGGCACTGGTTGTGGTGGTTGTAGCGGCACTGGTTGTGGTGGTAGAGGCTGTGGTGGTAGTTGGGGATGTGGTGACAGTCGACGTGGCAGATGAGGTGCCAGTGGTAGTACTGGCAGTGGTGGCAACTGTTGTGGCAGAGCTCGTTGTCGCAGCAGTAGTAGGGGTGGTGGTGGACCCAGTAGAGACTGTGGTGGCAGTGGTTGTGGCCGAAGTAGTCGTGCCTGCTGTTGTGACTTGAGGCGCTGTGGTCGTGGTGCCGCTTGTTGTGGTGGTGGGAGCAACAGTTGTCTCAGCAGTGGTTCCCGAGGTAGTCGTGGCTTCAGTTGAGCTGGTGGTGGTGTCAGGCGCAACTGTCGTGGCCACTGATGAGGTTGTGGTCGCTGCTGTGGTGGAAGTAGTAGTGGTGGTTGGGGCTGTCGTGGCCGAGGATTCAGTGGTAGATATTGTGGTAGAAGCCGTAGTGGTGGCAGATGAAGTGGGCACCGTTGTTGTGGATGCAGTGGTGGCCACCGTTGTTGAAGGCACAGCAGTAGTAGTTGTGGTGGTTGCAGGTGCGGCGGTGGTAGTTGCCGTGGTGGTAGTCAATGCAGTGGTGGTCGATGTTGTAGCAGGAGTAGTGGTACTGGTTGTCGTGGCAGGAGTAGTGGTGGAGACTGTGGTGGTGGAGGTTGTAGTCGTGGAGGTTGTAGTGGGTGTGTCAGAAGTTGTGGTTGTAGACGAAGCTGTGGAGGCAGTTGTGACCGGAGTCGTAGAGGTTGTTACAACAGGGGCCTCAGTAGTTGTAGTGGCAGTAGGTTCTGTGACGTCTATGCCAACATATGGCTCTTCAGGAGGGTCCTCAAAACCCCACGTGTCATACCCCTCAGAATCATAATCAGTTTCGTCTACTGGGGGTGCCGTGGTGGTGATTGTGGTTCCTGGGCTGGCAGTTGTAGCAGTTGTGTCCGGGTCAAACGGTTCCGAAGGAACCTCCTCAAAGCCCCACGTTTCAAAGCCATCGTCGTCACCTGTATTGTCGTCACCTGTATTGTCGTCACCTGTATTGTCGTCACCTGTATTGTCGTCACCTGTATTGTCGTCACCTGTATTGTCGTCACCTGTATTGTCGTCACCTGTATTGTCGTCACCTGTATTGTCGTCAACCGTGTCTGGATCAAAAGGTTCAGATGGAATATCACCAATGCCCCAAGTCTCGGAGTCATCGTCCAGAGCTCTTCTTACATGATGTTTCCCAGTCTTCTCCAACTTATGGAAACATGCTGCCAATACCATAGACAGGTTGCCAGTAGAATCCACATACACTACTTCATAGCTGGAATCCTGTGAACATTTGCAACATTAGCTTTTTGAAAGACATACCAAGGGCCACCTTCTCTATTAAGAAGATACTTACCATGAGTGGAATCTTTGAAATCTCCACATATAATGCACCATCGGTCTTCTGCTGTCTCACTTTGTATCCCTCACTGGCAAACAAATCTGCCAGAATAAAGACCAAAAAAAAGTTAATTTCCTCCAAGTTTTCTCAGAGGAAAGCCTACCTTCAGCTTCAGTCCTTACCAAGCTGCTTCACTTTCTTCAGTTTTGTTCCACCAGGCAGCTTCATGGTGACATGGGTTCTTCTGCAGATCAACGTTGGTAGAGCCCTTTGTGGAGACATTCCTGGATTTTTGCAGACAGCTGTGCCTGTCATGTTCTGCTCCAGCAGACGGTCAGAGTAGTGCAATTTCAAGGGTTGAAATTGAGTCTCATCTCCAGCCTGCAAACAAGACATTCCTCAGTTTAATTTTCCCCACAGGGAACTCTACTAAAATCTAACACTACATCAGAAAGCTCTCAACTAGACCTCAGCTGACATTGTACCTGTGCAGTTTTAAGACAGCCAGCATAAGGGAGCTTAACCAGCAGCCACCATCTGTAAATATGAACGGAACCGAGACACGTCTCTGGCAGCGCCAACAGCCGGGTCCCATCTGTTAAAACACAAAGAACCATTGGAGTTTCTGGCAACACGTGAAGCCATCAATAAAGTCATTCTGGGCGAATTTAGACTCACCCTCCAAGCGCAAATTTTTGTATCTGATGAGTGAAACACGCAGGTCAAGTGTTTCATTACTGCAGCGGAAGTGAGGCTGGTTGAAATCAGATATGTTTGCGCTCCCTCTACCTCCTGCAAAATAAAATAAAAAGATTGGTAAAGTCTGTAATGTTTGCACCCCCAACCAAATTCCATAGCATTTGTTCATATATAGTAGTTGGTAAAAACTATTACATTTATAAGATTGTTCCAGAGTGTGTTACTTTACTCATTCCAAGCTCCATTTATAGAAAAAGACCCACCTATATCGACACAACACGACAGAGGGCCTCACCTTCAAGAAAATGCCACACCGGCGCAAAGAACCTCTCCTCGGTCGGTGGTTCCTGGTCCGACCTGAGCGCCTGGTGGTCTCTCCGCTCGACCCGGTGGCCCTCTGCATCGTTGAGCCGGGCTAGTATGTGGACGAAACAAACCCAAGCCATCAGTGCGGACGCCATGCTTTCTGACCGGTTCGCGGTGGCTGCTCTGTGCCCCCTGCCCCTATCAAGCCAAAGAAAAACCAGAGTGAATTGCGGGATCTGTGGCACAGGTGCGTGATATACCCGTCTCATTAGCGCTTAATGACTTACACGTGCGCTGCTGTGAGAGCGTGGCGGGAAGTCGATTTTACGCGGGAAAGGCTTCCCGCGCACAGGTGAGAGTGGTCACGTTGATTAGCCCCCCTACTTTCTGTTTCATGCGCAAAAAAGAAAAAGTAGAAAATGTAGAATTTCTCTTGTTCTGATACGATTAAGAAAGTAGGCTCACATTTTATCTTAACTTCCGTAAATCAACAGCGACGCCTAGTGGCAAATGTAAAAAAAAGCTTACAGCACCTGGTATTCCCAGGCGGTCTCCCATCCAAGTAGTGACCAGGCCCGACCCTGCTTAGCTTCCGAGATCAGACGAGATCGGGCGTGTTCAGGGTGGTATGGCCGTAAGCAAAGAAAGACGGTTCATAAAGTATATTTAAAGTTGTCACCAGTCAAAGAGTTAACTCGGGAATAATTAAAAAACAAGGTACAGATCGTGTCTTCTTCTCTTTACAAGTATTTCTTAGTTGTAGGTATGTATTTTTAATAATACAATGTAAACTATGCATACTATTTACATTTTTTTCAATTTGGTGGTATGGCCGTAAGCGATGACGTAGAGTAGTTATGTGCCAACCTACCATCCAATCAGAGAGCAGCCGCGACCTGAGCGCTTACTTCAGTGGGGCACCGTCAGCAAGCAACGTGCTGATTGGCTATTCATTCAGCCGTCAAAACAGGGACAAAATTCTTACTTGTAATTCGTACTTGTAACTTGAGTTTTGTAAACTTCAGGGTCGCACTTGAAGGTGGGAGATTTGTGTATCCATCACATTTAGTTTTACACATGCACAAAATATTCCCACAGATACAAATACGTTTTACACATGCACAAACTATTTTTACAACTTCAAAACGTCGTTACACATGCACAAAATAGTTTAGACACCTTCAAAACTGTGTTACACACGCACAACGTGTTTTTACACGGGCACAACATATTTCTTTACAACCATAAGACTTTATTATACATTGGAACATCATTGTACAAGTACAGAATCTTTATGACCCTTATTTGATCCCATCGACCAATGACGGAACAACGCCCCCTGGTGGCGTAAAATGAGAAGGGAGGTTACAAACGCTCTCTGCAGATCGCAGCCACTGTCTGACCGGAGAAATCGTGTTATGGGTCATTTCTTCTCTATTTCACAAATAATAAATAATAATAATAATAAAATAAAATAAAAATTATAATAAAACAAACGCAAGTCTTTCGCTGTATTCGCTGTGTTATGACATCAAAACCAGCAGAGAAACGAGTGGCTTGTTAAAAAGGCTGAACTCAATGTTACACCAGGATGATTAGTGTATATTTCCACGATACTAAAGTAATAAGAGGCAGCCGTGCAACATGGACCATGATCGCGAACTGAAGACCTCAGTGAGAAGGAATGAAGAAGGCTCCTGCCGAGCGATCAGGCACAATTGTCAGGATGGCCGAGCGGTCTAAGGCGCCAGACTCAAGGCGATAAACCTTCCTGGAAACGGGACTTCTGGTCTCCGATTGGAGGCGTGGGTTCGAATCCCACTTCTGACAATGATTTTTCGCACTTGAAACTAAAAAATATTTTGAAACATAAAACTGTCTAGAAAATGTCCTTCCGCTACACTAAAAGAGATTTAAAAACGTGTATGTTTAGAGAACATTTTGACATGAATCTGAAGAAGAATGTAAAGGTTTGATGTCGGTCTAGACTTTTAGCATCATTTACAGAGAGCAGTGCTTTTGTAGAGATATTTTTTTCTCTGCTGAGATCAAATTGAAAAAAATGTAAATAGTATGCATAGTTTACATGTTTGTATTGTATTAAAAATACATACCTACAACTAAGAAATACTTGTAAAGAGAAGAAAATACGATCTGCACCTTGTATTTTATCTATTTCCGAGTTTACTCTTTGACTAGTAACAACTTTAAATATACTTTATGAACCGTCTTCCTTCGCTTACGGCCATACCACCCTGAACACGCCCGATCTCGTCTGATCTCGGAAGCTAAGCAGGGTCGGGCCTGGTCAGTACTTGGATGGGAGACCGCCTGGGAATACCAGGTGCTGTAAGCTTTTTGCTGCTCTGGAAACTCATTTTTTACAGAGTAGTTTTATGATGATACGTAACTATGGGATCAAATAAGGGTCATAAAGAGTCTGTACTTGTACAATGATGTTCAAATGTGTAATAAAGTCTTGTGGTTGGTTAAAAATATTTAATATTAAAAACACTTTGTGCATGTGTAACACAGTTTTGAAGGTGTATAAAAGATTTTGTGCGTGTGTAACACAGTTTTGATGGTGTATAAAAGATTTGTGCGTGTGTAACAACGTTTTGAAGTTGTATGTTGTATGTATGTGTGGTATTTATTCAGTTTGGGGGAATCACAGTGTCTAGAAAGCATCAGTGGCTTTTTTACAACTTCAAAACTTTGTTACACACGAACAAAAAGCACAAAACATTTTTACAACCACAAATCTTTATTCTCTTTATACACATTTGAACATCATTGTACAAGTACAGAATATTTATGACCCTTATTTGATCCTTTACATTTGTAACCTCCCTTCTC
>CAESWR010000647.1:536139-550322 GCA_903171835.1 Mullus surmuletus | reverse complement strand
AAAAAAAAAAAAATTGAAAATAAATTGTTATTAACAGATTTTCTTCATCTCTCTCCCTTTTTTTATTTTATTTTTGTTTTAATTTTAATTCAAGGCTGGATGGAAAGAGAGTCATGCCACGTTCATGACCGAGTTGAGGAACCTCCAAGCAACCGGACTCACAACTATCGGCCAGTCAATGAGGACCGCTTTTGATTTACTCAATCTCAATAGATTAGTGACTGGGATAGACAACTATGGACAGGTATGTGGTACCCAAGAGACAGAAAGAGAGAGAGATTAGGTTTCTGAAAGTGCTTTTGCAAGGTGCTATATGCCCCCCCCCTCTCCTCCTCCCACAGTATACATCCCCCTTACCCTCCTCCCTGCGCCCCACCCCCAGTCTTACAAGCATCAACCACCTGCATACTGTGACCCCCACACACCTTCAGAGCCACACGCTCATGAAAAATGTCATCATGCTAATAGTTTTTAATGTTTGGAGCTGTAAACATTAAGGGTCAGAGGTGCACGCTGCATAATAATGTAGTTCTTTAAGTGCAACTGTGTACACAAGTTGCTACTTTCTTCAGCAAACTTAGCTGAAACTTCTGCTTTTCCATATAATGGCACTACAGAGGAGTCTACGCTATCGCTTTCAATTTTTTATTCAACTATTTTCAAGAGACATTGCTTCTTGAAAATGATGATTTGCTGTTGAAATATGTTGCATTATGCCTAGTGTTTTTTTTTCAAATTATGAAGGTGGGCAAAAAAAATGTACATAAGGTAAGCACCACTATGTCCTCCAAAATGACACAAAGCACAGAAAATAGATGGAAGGATTTCATGTAGTAGCTGTTGTATCAGAAAGTACAAGTTTCAGATAGGTGTAGCTCTTGATTTAATAATCTGTGGCTTGCAACAACCCACATTACATGGCACTTTGTCTTAATAATCCTTTTCTCAAATTATTATCATATGCAAAAGTTTAGGGTAAAGAAAACAGTTTGGAGATTTGTTTTTTTTTGTTATCACTGATTGGTTGTGAAAACTCCATAACTTCATTTTTACATGTCAAGGAAAATCAGAACCATAAGAATTAGTGTGTTATAAAAAGCGTTCGCCGGCCACAATACCTGCCAAAGCAGGTGTTTTAGTACTTCATCATCATCATTTGTCCCATATTAGTAAAGGTCTGCTGCGCTGCTAATTAGTTATTTGGACCATTTGAAATTCTTGGATATCATTTCTTCCATTTGTCACGGCAGCAAAAATCTTTGTGCAGAAGTGCCATATATAATGAAGAAATGCACTTCAAATCAGAATTCACAGATGTCATTTTCAGTAAGTTGCTAAACTTTTGTTTTAATTTGCTAAATCTTTCCTGCCGCCCAACAGCAGAGTAGGGCAGATTACCAGCTGGATGCCAACACTCAAATTAAAATAATCTGTATAGAATATAGCACACAATTATTCATCAAGCCTGTGAAGTCTGTGTTATATACTGTTACTGGCCCGGTTCCAAAAAGTGATGCTTAATAACATCACTAGTGTCGCTGCTCAAATTCCCTTTTCACTGAATAATGAAGTCTGATATATAGAAAGTGGGAACATTGTGTTTGTTTGACTGCTGCTATCACTTCAGCCTAATCTGCAGCACAAGCCAAAGTCTTTTCATCGTGCTGCTTACTGTGCAGTGTTAAACAAAATGACCAGAGTGGCTGCATCAGATTTTGTCTCTATAGAAAGAAAACAAAAAACAGAACGGAAAAAAACTCCCCAGCTGAGATGTTCCTTTTCAAGTGGCATCTGAGGCGATGAGCTATTATTTTTTTTTTTAGGTTTTAGTTTTTTCCCCACCGCAACCAAATAGAAATAAAATATTTAAGATGAAATATCTCATCCGGTTTGGTTGTTAAGTGAGCGTGCACACTGATGCTTGCTTGGATTAAACCACCAGTTTTTCACAGTCGACGCAAGTCAGGGTGACGAGAACAATAATCAATGTTTAACCAGCATTTCCTGAGTGACAAATGGAAGATCTAGCATCCAGGATAATGCATATATGCGGCATGCATAATGTATGCCAGACACTCTGGGAGTTTGAATGTTAAAAAACAAACACTGGCAGATGTGACGTCCGCGCCAATACATTTATGATCGCAAAGGGCACGCCGTCGAGTCAAGGTTACTACGTGCTGCGCCAGTGACCGTGACCTCTATCGGCGGACAGTTACATTGTATCATAATAATGTTTTTTAAGATCCCCGTCCCCTTACCGACTTGTTTCCTTGGCACATTCACTGCTGTCTTTAATCTGACTTTGACGTCTCAGACATGATTAGTGTAATTTGTTGATGTGCTTTACAATTTGCCTTCACCCAAACAGCTAAGATTGATTTCATGCATTATGATTATGATCTTTAAGTGCCAGAATATCAATTTACAATGTTGTGAGAGGAATTGCTTGACTCTAAAGGATGCGGTTCCTCGTCGGCATTGTCTTTGAGGTAATCCTCGTTTAAACAAAAAAAAAAACAATTGAACATAAACTTCTCTCTCCAGTGTAACGTATTAACAAAAGTTGCCATTCTTAACTGCCCGAGGTGCAAGCGCTTCAGTTTGATGGAGCCCGACGGGGCAAAGACAAAGTGGAGTAAGCGTGTGAGGGAGTTAATATTGCCCTGGAGTGCTTCCCTCTACAGTAACAAAGAACCCTCCAGGTTGCCAGGCATCGGAGATGACTCTCCCCTGGGAGAGGAAGGAGGCTGTGGAGGTAGTGGGGGGAGCCGGCAGGCAGGCAGGCAGGCAGGCAGGCTGGGTAATCCCGGCTCCGCTCCCAGTTTCATGCAGAGAGCAGTGAGGGAGCAGAGGCTAGCGAACAGGGAAGGATGGGAGGTGAGGATATGACACGACCGGTGGCGGCTCGGTTGTGCGTTAACATGTCAGGAAGGGTGATAAACGCGACTCTAACTGGCCTCCGTCGCCGGTCTGCCATTGTGTTCGCAGACCGCCAGTCCTGCTGATAGCACACTGACCTGCCAGGCCATGACAGGCAAGAACGCCAGAGCCGCGTTGATCCTCTGTCGTTGATCATGCTTTCACAGAATCTCATTTCAGAGCAGTATTTAAAAAAAAATAAAATAAAAAACTTAACAGCAGCTCACGTGGCTCAGATCAAACATGTCACTCCTTTTGGCAGGTTAGCCTCACTGCTAACTCATAAGCGCACCACAATAGTACCCCGACATCAAACAGGGGATTTTTTGGGAGAGGTGCTGAAATTTCTGGGTTGTCATGGATACCTACAGTGCAGCGGGTCTCGGTAGGAGTCTGCTGTTTACTTTGGTTTATTTGTGCAACCGGACAGATTCATCATTCAGCAGAAAAAAAACTGTGGGAGAGGACTGGGGGGGTGGGGGGGGGCACATCTATTAATAATTTCACCACCAATGGTCAACCTTTATTTTAAGTGCACACGTCTGACCTTAACAAATATTGCAGTATATAGGCAAGAAATTACATGAAGTTGCACATAAAGCTCCATATCAGTGTAAATTCTATTTCTATTGGGTCAAGTGGCGCTAATATACTGTGTCAGTGCTTGCTTATTTATACATTTTTCATTTTTATTTGACACATTACTTCTTCCATCTCCATAGGGGAGGAACCCATTTTTTCTTGAGCCTGCCATCATAATCGCCATCACCGACGGCAACAAGCTGACCAGCAGTGGAGGAGTCCAAGACGAGGTCAGCCACCATCTCCACGGAGGGGAGTTGCGGGGGTGGGGGGGTCACTTCCTGTTTGGTCGGGCGACAACTCCGGAGACAAATGTTCACTGCCAGCACAAGCATCTTATTCTCTTCAACTGAAGACCACACAAAATAATCTTAAAACTGCAACTGATCTTTTAATTTGCCTCATAATCTCATATAAGAGTTGGAAAATGAGAAAAATGCCCCTGCCATGTTTTCTAGAAACACAAAAATGATATAGCAGCATTAGATAAGTAAGAGGGCCAGTACATATTCACTCCAGGGTTGAGTACCTACAACCCTGGAGTTTTTTGGCTTTTTGACTAGCTTATAGATGCCTTTCATTAAATCATCCATCTGTTTGCGATTATGCAAAGTGTCACCATCACAAAAACATGTCGATTTGAAGAGCCACAAACACGACTTCTCAGCGGTCTGTTCGGCAGACTATAGCTGTTGTCCACGCTAACTCTGCCCTGAATTATTTATTTCATCATCCCCTCAGCAATCTACCGACTATGTTGAACATTTCTGGTGCTTCTCGCCGTGAGCTGACCACCAAGGACTCTGTTAAAGCATGTAGTCAGTTTTATAGTGGCAGAAAGATCTAGAGCGAGGCCACACATGTGCGTATGATTACTGCGAATCACCTATTCCACAGCCGTCATTTATGGATTCTGTTGTGATTCCAGGCATGAAAAGCTGGGTTACCGGGTGATGTTTGATTTTTAATTGTAGTTCTCCTTTAAAGCCTCTGCGCTGCCCCAAAAAAGTGAGAAAGGACATTTATGTCAAAGTATGATGGAGGGAAGACAGTTAATTGTGAGGACCAAACATGAAGAGTGATTAAAAAAAGAGATGTTACACTGTACAATTTTGGGAGCGCAATTGAGAAGCAGCCTACATAGGGAATAATTAAACAGCGACATCTGTTTTTCAAACATGGGTAGCTCAATAGCCTTTCAACTAAGGTACTTCATCTCATAAATGCAAAAGTTTCCCGTAAAAACATCCTGTTCATTGATTTGCTGAATTCCCTGCAACTATCGAATATACGCGGCCATTAAAGGGACTATTAAACCACCTCAGCAAAATGGTTGCAGCAAAATCCATGTTGAAAAATTCTCACACTCTATAAAATATGTCGGAGTCCACACTGATGCCGTTTCTCTTCTCTCCCCCGCCTCCTCTCTTGTGCAGCTCCATCTGCCTCTGACCACTCCACTGCCAGGTAGCGAGCTGACCAAGGAGCCCTTCCGCTGGGACCAGCGCCTTTTCTCTCTGGTGCTGCGCATCCCCGGCAACGCTTCGGTAGAGCCCGAGCCCCTCGGAGGCGTCCCGCCCGATGACTCGCCCATCACCCCCATGTGTGAGGTCACAGGAGGTAGGCAACCGAAGTACAAAATCTGTGTCTGGCGAACACCTAATGTGTTTATTTAGTCGTGTTGCAGAATTATGTACATTTTAGTAATTAGCCGTTTCTTGTTTCGACAAACATCCAGGCTTTTTGAAATTGTTGTAAACTAGTCGTTGATGAAAACAATTGGAATTCAGAAAAAATCCAGTCTATCCAACCAATGGAGAGGAGCATTCTGATCTCATGAATAAAGCAAACATGAGAGCGTTTTAAAACTGCCAGCAGTTGTTGACCTGTGGTTGTGAAATGAACTCTGATCTATGTGGAGGTTTATGAGGAAAAATGCGCTAACTCAGTTTATTACCTCAGTAAACATTTTTTCATCATCGGAACTGATAGCCAGTCTTCCCTGAAACGGCACGTCGGCAACAAATGTGTACAAAATGAAAATCCTGTGAGTGTAAACAGATATGCAGGGTATCATTAAAGACGGTGCTACCATGTGATTAGCGAGATAAGCCGAGTGCGTTACCGTCGTGAACATCATCCAAAACCACGGTATATTTGTTACATTTCTGTTTATATAGCAGCCAAATATTTGTAAACATACACCAATGTAATCTTTAAATTCTCTCGGGTACGACTTGAGCCCACGATGTAGAGCCAAGCCGGGTTGAAACAAGCTTGGGGTATTTATAGCGCCCGATCAAAAATAGCTGTTTGGTAAATTAATTCTTAGCATAACGGATGAATCATCTGTCAATACAAAGAAATGGGAGAATAATAGGTTTGGGTTGGTGTGTATGTGTGTGTTTGTGTTTGTATGGGGCAGAGGGGGTGGGGTGGGGTGGGGTTGTGGTGGAGATGAGATAGATTTGCCAGCTGTTCACTTCAGCGAGCGACAGCCTCGAGCGAGCTCTGCCTCGCCTGCCGCCTCACTCAATATTCAGTTACCTGTGTTTACAGCCAAACAAGTGGGCACACAAACACACACGATGGTGGCACGACTCCCATTGAGGAGCGGTTAAGTGAATTGCTCAAGTGCACTCCAGCAGCAGCAGTAGTTGATCCGCGCGAGAAAGCTCCGATTCCCCCCCCCCACCTCCCCCCCCACCTAGTCCCAGAATCGGATCCTTCTTTTGCCTCACTCACAGGCCCGCCAAGATGCCTTCAAGCCGGTAATTTCGATCTTCAAATCCCCCCGGCTGTGGAAGAGGCCAAACTCTCACTGCCTACCAGTTTTTAAACAGCATCCACTTAGAGAAGCAGACTTTTTCTCCCATCCCTCTCTCAATCCCTCCCTCACTCAGTGTCTGTAAGCAGCTGGCAGGAGGAACCGACTAGAACGCCACCGATGGGAGGTTAAGATTAACGCAGCGCACAGAGGGACAGATAGCGCACGAAAGTGCTCAGCGGCAGGCCGCGGCGTTGAATGCAGAACATGACACAGCTCCATTGTCAGTGACGCTCTGCAGTACATGCCATCCCATCCATTAATGCTGATGGCAGACCTGACACAAAGCCACGGCCTATTGAAACCCGCCGAGTGAATGAGTGCACGGCAAGGTCACTAGAGGTCAAGTTGGAGGCTGTAAACGCTGCTAAAGGCTAAAACCGACCTCACTACTTTGTCGAACATCCCACTGGTCATTAAACGTCTCACAAATCAGTGAGGGGGAAATGCAGAAAGACTCTTAAAACAGTTTGTAGTCATTGTAAAAAGATGTGTTTGTATATTTTGAACGTGTAGTCACATGTGTTGTCACCCCCCCGTGACTGACGCCGTGACAGATGTGCTAAAGAAGAGCACCACTGTCTAGATAGACTATGCCGGTGGAATCCAAAGATAGAATGGGCTGTGGGCTGTGAAGGCCCGCTCGTGGTGTAATTGAAAACATAGAAAAAGCGTAAAACCACTCAGAAGTTTTTGGGGAGTCAGGACACGCGCATACACATCCATATCTAGCATCATTTTATCATCAGGGGTGTGAAAGCTGCTGCCATTGTGGGTGAAATAACAGGGCTTTTAAGTCTCCATCTCCTGCACAAGCAAAATAATGCAAAGAATATTCAGAGTTGTTATTCACCCAACAACAGTATTATTGTGTATTGGCGCAAATCTGCTTCCCCTAGTTTGATTCACAAATGTAACGAGGCAAAGAGATTCTGTTACATAAACTCTCAAAAATGCATACAAATATTCAATGCTGCTTGGAAGTTGTATTTTCACTCTTGAAGCAGCATATCCTGTTACGTTTAGACTGAAATAATGGTATCTTTTCTGCATACTTTGATACAGTGATCTTGCACTGGCTGCCTCCCCTCTCTGCTGCCCTCAAGTGGCAGAAAAAAATCTGCCCTTTGCTCATTTCTTGAGTAATTGAAACTCCCAGAAATGTATCAAAACATTCATGACAAATAGTAAAATAGTTCAGAGCATTAGTTATTTAAATTTCCTACCTATGCTTGGGTAACGTGTGTGTGTGTATGTGTATGTGTGTGTTTGTGTGCCACAGGACGTTCATACAGCGTGTTCTCCCAGCGAATGTTGAATCAGTGTCTGGAGTCTCTGGTGCAGAAAATCCAAAGCGGAGTGGTGATCAACTTTGAGAAGACGGGGCCCGACCCTCCTCCACTTGAGGGTAAGAGACACCTCTGTTTGCTCCTTCCTTTCTTTCTTTTTCAACCACTCTAATCAAATTTCGCTGAGGTCACAGAGCTAGATAATCAAACATGCCTGGATCTGTGCAAGATTTTGTGGTTTTAAGTCAGAGACCTAAAGGGCAGAGGGAACATTCAATTGCAATGAAACTTTATTTATATAGCACCAGTTCATAACCAACAGTAATCTCTAGTTCATATTTTTTTTTACCAGTCCAGTTTCTCTTCAGTGCCTTTTTCTCTACTGACAGCAGAGAAGCAGCCTCACATCGGTATTTTGAATAAAGCTCTCTAATATAGAGCACGCCCACGACATTTTTGATAACTGCTGCTCCATGTCTGATAAGTAGAGGAGCTCTTTCTTGTCTCCCACTCAGCGCTTCTTTAATCCCCTGAGCTTTTCTTTACTGTTGCTCGCCGACCGCTTTTTTCGGAGATCACTGCCGGAAATCTTCGCGTACAAACACGCGCATACACACACGCATACACCAGCAGAGATAGTCAAAATCCCTTTACGCCTTCCTTGCCATCGATGGTTGTTGCACCAGTGATGTCAGCTGCCTCCTCCCTTGTCCAGATGCTCCGGCCGAGGCGTCGAAGTCCGGTCCGCAGGCCTGGCACTGCTGCCACAAGCTGATCTATGTGCGACCCAACCCGAAGACAGGCGTTCCCATCGGTCACTGGCCGATCCCGGAGGCATTCTGGCCGGACCAGAACTCCCCCACCCTGGTGAGAAACACAAAACACACTCACATGCAGATGTTAAAATTGTTTGTCTGGACACGCGTCACATTACATTAATGTATGGTTTTGAGTTGTAGATCTTTTCTATGCAAAGACCATGTTGCCTTTGCTTTGTAGCTTATGCATGTATTTAGTCTAAGAAACTGCCTCTGTGTTCCTCTCTGTTCTAATGTTATTGTGCACAGCTTTTTTTCCCTCTTTCTTTTTTTATTACTTCAATTATTTTTATCATTTCAAAAGCCTCCTGTGGACAAGTGTTGCGAATTAGCACGTGCTAAAACACTCAAACAATGCATCTGGTTTGTCCAATGTAATAGTGATGTCTACACCAAATAAGCAATAAAATAAAATACAAGAAATAACAAAGGATAGAAGAAAGTCATACATGACACAAAATATACAAGATACACAAAATTGGATATTAAAACTCTTGTGGCTAAAATCCTTCACAAAATCCGTTTTCTTTGTATACTTACCTTATGTATGTACTCTTTCACCGTGCAGGAAGTTTATATTTACAGCCTGCACACACACATAAAAATATATGCTTGATTCTTATAAAGCTTGATGCTGCCACTCAAAATACAATGTTTGAATAGAATTTGTGTTGTCACAAATATGACAACAATTCCAATGTTGTACTTCTACTATTGTGCATCCATAATCATAAGTCGCACGATTTGCCGCAGTAAGAGGAGGAAGAGGAAGCAGTGATGGGCGTAAAAAAAAAAAAACTCTCCGAAACAACTGCTTCCAGTGCTGGTAAACGGACATCACACGCCACCTTGCACTGGCAGCAGCGAAATGCCACCGATCTCCACAGTCAATCCTCATTTTGCGGCAAAGTGGAGACACAAGCGTGAAACGGGGAAGCTCTGTCCCTTCAGCCGTAGCGGCTCTAAACAAGCTGCCAGACTTATCGGGGCGTGATGTATGTACTGCAGGGCACAGATGGGGATGAATGCTTCTTTATCTGCGTGTTGCCGTGTGGTAATCTCTACCTTTTTATGCGTGTGTGGGCGGTGAGCAGCACAGTTCTTGCCATGCGATAAAATACTTATCTACAACAATTACTCTTGTCATGACTGCAAAAATCTGCGTCTTCCTTTCTGTTGCAAATAATCTGATATTATTTTTTGAATGTTGTTTAATGGCCTTTTGTTTTTGTGTGCCATGAACAGCCCCCCCGCTCGGCCCACCCCCACGTCCGTTTCTCATGTCTGGACTCTGAGCCCATGGTGATAGACAAGGTTCCCTTCGACAAGTACGAGCTGGAGCCGTCGCCTCTCACGCAGTACATTTTGGAGAGGAAATCCCCGCACACCTGCTGGCAGGTAACGGCACTGTCATAAAAACCAAGACTTGAAAAACACGAGATTTGCACCTCCAATACAGCTCTGCAGTATTTATATAATTTAATTAAAGGACATTCTTAGTAAGGGGAATCAAAGATATCAGCTGTAATATTTATTTATTTATTAAGGCTTGATACCAGAAAACGCTGGACACATTCTTTAAAAGCTAAAGTTGAAACACTCAGTATTAGAGGGTAAAAACAGAGGGAATATGGCTGTCCTACATTGCTATGCTGAGGGAATATATGACAGGTTCCCCAAGACGAAAACGATTGGCTTAAAAATCCCCAAAGGGAGTGTGAAGAGCACAAGCTTCCTTTTTTGAAGAAGTTCACGCACGGTCGAGCGGCAGCGTTTGGCAGATTTTGAACTCTTTGTCTGTTCCTTCAGGTGTTTGTGTGTAACAGTGCCAAATACAGCGACCTGGGCCAACCGTTCGGCTACCTGAAAGCCAGCACAGCCCTGAACTGTGTCAACCTATTTGTGATGCCCTACAACTACCCTGTGCTGCTGCCACTTCTAGGTAAGAGATTTAAAAATTACTGAAGGTTGGAGATTATCTATTATATCCATCCGAATGCAGTTTTCAGAATTGCGTCAGATAAACTCTTGAGACAGCTTCGTACTAGTGTGGGGAAAAAAATTACAAAAATGGTAAGTGTTATCAGGGATGTTAATGTTATTTTTTGATTGAAAAGACATTTATTTTCTCCGCCAAGATGTTTTCACCCACATCTGTTGTTCTCAGCAGTTCCGTCATGAGCAATGTTCATGAAAAAAAACCAGGCTGATTTTTTTTTTTTTTTTACGAGACACAAAGGGATAGAATTTTTTTGCAGCAGATCCCAAATATTTTTTTCTTGATTTCCCTGGAAGTGTTGAAAGCTCAGCAGATGTTGACAGATGAAAAAGGCAACCCTGGGGATTTTGTTTTTTCTTGTTACAGATGACTTGATTAAAGTGCACAAATTCAAGCCCACCATCAAATGGCGGCAGTCCTTCGAGAACTACCTGAAGACCATGCCTCCATACTACATAGGGGTGAGTGTGTTCATGATCACTCAATCTTTGAGGTTCTGCCATATTATGTCAAGTATTCAATAATTAACCCATGTCCAAATAATAATAATAATGGTGAATAGGTGGGAGCAGATAAGTTTGACTTCCTCCGACTCCTTTTGAATATGCAAATGACA
Source organism: Mullus surmuletus (assembly GCA_903171835.1). Lineage (NCBI taxonomy): Eukaryota > Metazoa > Chordata > Actinopteri > Syngnathiformes > Mullidae > Mullus > Mullus surmuletus. Next base: position 539,269 of record CAESWR010000647.1, on the reverse strand, counting down.
AATTCTTTTGGTGCTTTGGTTGTTTTTTCTGTTTATTTTTGTTCATGGCTATGCGGTTCTATCTTTAAGTATTTGTTCACGTTCAAAATAAATCAAGAAAGAAAGAGGAAAGAAATATTTGACACTGACCGTCTCTTTCTGCAGTCCATAAGGAAGGCTCTAAGAATCATGGGAGCACCTAACCTGCTGGCAGAGAACATGGAGTACGGCCTGAGCTACAGCGTGGTCTCCTACTTGAAGAAGCTCAGTCAGCAGGTGAGAGGCATCAAAATCTATCCTACACATGTGCAGGAAAGCAGGCTGACAGAGTCGCAGCCAGGGAGTTTCACTGAGGAGCAGGCAGGTGACAGAGTGTAGAAAGAAGGTGACATACTAGCACAGATATGGTGAAGACGAGCGTATACAAAGTTAAGCGCTAATAGGACAACGGCAACAAAAGATGGTGCCTCTGTAGCTAGGCAACATTAGTGGTCATATTCATTTTTGTCATTTACATCAACATGGCTTCCTTCTTGCATATCAAGTCCTCACGTGCCTCGTTTGTTCACATTTCCAGTCCAAGATCGAGTACGATCGCCTGATCGCCCTGATCGGCAAGAAACCGCAGCCGGAGACCGGTATGAAGGTGCGCTGGCGAGGCGGAGGGATCTCCTTGGCCCAGCGGAGGGACTTCATCCAGCAGCTGCAGAGTCTCACCGGGGAGGGTCCTACACTGCCCATGGAGCTCAACCCCAAGGAGTTCCAAGGGTTTCACCTGGCACTGCTCAACAAGGTCAGACTCTTGGTGTTTGATTTTCTGAAAATCAGAGGCTTTTATGCATTGACCATTAGGGGTGTCCCAACTTTTTTCACTTCTCATACGACACCAATATCGCAGCCTTGAGTATTGGCCGATAACTGTATCGATCCGATCTGATATCAGCACGGATCATATACACTGTTACTTATTTTGTAGTATGAAATGTGAGAAAAGGCCTGATCAAGTGATATTACTCAAATAGAGAACAATAGTCAGAAACAGCAGGTATGAGGATAAACTGACCCATTTATTATTAAACAATGGGTTACATATAGAAGTGCTGGAGCGGTACTCGTTCTTTTTTTGCTGATATTGGACTGATATCAATATAGGATCGGGACATCCCTATTGGCCATCGATTGCGTCTGCCTGCATCCCACAATCCTTCTCTGGGGCTTTTCGGGGGTTTTGTGGAATTTGTTTCAGAGATGCTTTTGTGTTTGAGTAGTATCTGACAGTTTGTTTCTGCCCGCATCCTACGATTTATTCACTTTGTTCCAGCCAGTAGCTCACCAGAAAACAGCCGCCAAGAATCTAAATTGAACCTGAAATCACTTGCTGCAGCAGCACCTTGACTCAGGCTTACTGTTCTCCCTGCAGAGCCTCAAGCCGCAGAGCTTTCGGAATCCCTACGACATCCCTCGCAGCCACCTGCTGGACCAGCTCAGCCGCATGAGGAGGAACCTGCTCAACACCAGTGTCTGCACTCTCAGAGGACACGACTCGGGTAGGAGTCGGGGGAAGTAAAACCTTTCAGCTTTTTTGGGGGGTAGTTTTTTCTCTGTGTGCTGATGATTTGTTTGACTGCAGACCAGCTCCACAGCGTGCAAATAGCCCAGATGGGCAACTACCAGGATTTCCTCAAAGCTGCTCCTCAACCTCTCCGAGACGCAGATCCCGAGCAGCCCAAACGTCTGCACACGTTCGGCAACCCCTTCAAGTTGGACAAGAAGGTGAGTCGCACTGCCCAATCCTCAGGCTTATCTCAGAGAAGTGGCCACGTAGCGTTCACTCACCTTTTTAAGTGCACACTAACTCTCCTCCTGGCTCCTCTCCTCAGGGTATGATGATCGACGAGGCCGACGAGTTTGTCACCGGCCCTCAGAATAAAGGCAAGAGGCCCGGAGACAACAACACGCAGGGCGGAGGGCCGAAGAGACGCCGCTGCATGTCACCTCTGTTGCGCCTCGGTCGAGCGTACACGCCCCCTGTGACCCCTCCTGCCAGCCCTCGGCCCTTGTCAGGTGAGACTGGGCGGCGTGGTGCTGTGTGTAAGACATAGAATATAACTAAATACAATAAGTACAATATAAGTGCAGAGCTAACCGAGGCATGAAAATACACAGAAATGGTGTCACGAGCCAAGGACAAAAAGTATTGTTTTCAGCAGTGATTTATTGTTTTTCTTTATAATATCAGGGTAAAATGAACTTGAATCCACTCCTGCTGATTCAGTTTTTCTTTCTCTATGAAGTTATCAGCATCCCATCAGCTGTACATTCCACAGCTGAATGCCAAGAGGATGGTGGGGTGGTACCTGTTGTAAAACATTTGTTAATATATTTTAGTATCTATACTTGGCAATGCTAATGTACACTCACAAGAGATCTTGGCTTGAACAAAGTTTTGGACAGCGTAGTCGAAATTTTTGGACAACATTCGCCCCTACTGGCAGCTAAAAAATGCATTTCGTATCCGTCTAGAAGTCCCTCAGCTCTTGTAATTTGGGATTTCCACCAATTATTCCTCAGAAAGATTGTTGAGTTTTGCAGTGTTCTTGAACAATTACTAAGACTACATAGACGGTTGACCGTTTTCTGCTTCATATAACGTGGACATTTTAGTGTCCTGTGTTAAGTGTTAGTGTTAAACTTCAAGTTAGGTACAAAAGACATTATATTGGAAGGAAATGCATCGCTCTATCTCCATTTTAAAAATCTATGACCCTTGTAGACATGGACGACGGCGGCTCCGAAGCAGACCTGATCATTAACCACCTGAACGAGAACCACTACAGCCCAGAGAGCGACCTGGAACCGGACCCGTCGGGGCTTGGCGACCACCAGGAGAACCACACCTCCGCGGACCCCGAGGACCTGCGGCACAGTGACGAGGAGGATAAAGAACGACCCCGGGAGTGTGATCTGCCGCCACCCGGCAATGAGGGAGAGACCGAGTTGGTCCTGATGGAGGACCAGCCGCCTCGGTACCTGACGCCTGCCGCCCTCAAGAAGCACATTCACAATGAGACGGTGAAGGTCAACAATGAGCTGCGGGCACTCATCACCAAGGAGATCAGGAAACCCGGCAGACGTACGTAACCAAACACAG
>CAESWR010000647.1:474366-490963 GCA_903171835.1 Mullus surmuletus | reverse complement strand
TCACACCAGTGTGTTAATCACTAGTCTACCAACACCTTGACGTCTTGAATGTTTTCGTTTCTCCTATTTAAGACTCTGCCTGGCTCAGGCTCTTGAAAACAGTAAACACTAGGCAGTGCAGGGATTTGAAGCCCCCACCACAGCTACGCAGCACTCCCAGACCAATGCACTAACCACTACACCAACATCCCGATGCTTTGAAAGCTTTGTTTCTCCTATTTAAGTCTCTCCCTGGGTCAAACTCTTGAAAATGGTAAATGGTGGTCAGTGCTGGGATTTGAACACAGCACCATACCTAGACACACCACACTCACACCAGTGTGTTAATCACTAGTCTACCAACACCTTGACATCTTGAATGTTTTCGTCTCTCCTATTTAAGGCTCTGCCTGGCTCAGGCTCTTCAAAATGGTAAAGAGTAGTCAGTGTGGGCATTTGAACCCCCCACCACAGCTACGCAGCGCTCCCAGACCAATGTGCTAACCTCTACACCAACATCCCAATGGAGGGTTTGTTTCTCCTATTTAACTCTCTCCCTGGGTCAGGCTCTTGAAAAGGGTAAATATTGGTGAGTGCTGGGATTTGAATCCACCACCATACCTAAACAAGCCCCTCCCAGACCAGTGTGTTGACCACACTCTCCTAAGTCTCTCCCTGGGGCAGGCCCTTGAAAGTCACAGTGCTGATCAGCACCGAACTCGGAGCCGCAGTGTAAGGATGAAAGAGCCGCATGCGGCTATGGAGCCGCAGGTTGCCGACCCCTGGACTAGACCATCATGTGTTTCAACGTGTTGGAAACCTGGCATATGGAACATTAAGATGCTGGTATAAACAGACTCCCATCTTTGATTCATTGTTGGTGCAGGAGTTTTCAATGACATGACCTGATTATTCTATTGCCATAGAAACAAAAGAAACACAGTAAACTGCCCGTGCAGTTTTTACAGCTGGGTCAACAATCACTGATTGTGAAATTCAAGGCATGCCCTCCTTGAACAGCATTAAGGTATTATAATTTCAGTAACAACAACAAGCCAAAAGATGATGTAAGCTAACTGTAATGAATGTCCATTAATGTGTCGTCCCTGGTGTGTAACCGCTGCATCCTCTGGGATGTGGGCCAGACTTCATCACGCTAATAATTATATGAACTCTTTTGTTGTCTCAATAATAAATACTGTACCCCTGCTTAAGTGCTCAAAATTATTAAAAACATCATGTTTTGAGTCAATTTGATTTGCAGTTTGATGAGGTTATTTACCGAACTTTTTGCCTAAATTTGGGGGACCTCAAATTCAAAGTCTTAATGGTCAACATGTCATTATTTCCATGATCCCCTGAGAGCAATTAAGGACAATGCACCACTGTGGGTTTGCGTCTCACAGGCAAACAAACAGAACAAACAACATTAAGGCCTGGTCGCCTGAGGCCTGTAGGTCACCCTGTTTCCTTCAAAGTATACAAGAAAAAAGTTATTTTCCAGCATATGACCAGAACAATGGGTTTTCCAATTCAGCTCTGTGTTTTATTTTGAAGATAGTTTTCAGGTCATACCTGGGTTGGGGTTGGTTTAAGTCACTGAATAATTGTGCTCATGTATACTCTCCTCATCAACTTGCATTGCATCGTTACTTTCGGTGTAGCCACTCAATGAAATATGGCCTTTGCTGAGGGTAAATAGCTCTTCATAAGCATGATGTGTAGATTAACCACCCAGGATTTCCACCCAGACCTGGGTTGAGCCCGCAACCCGCCTCCTGTTTGGGGTGCCATCAGATTCCAAAGTTCTGCTCACGAAGAGGAATAAAAACTCTATGTTGCCCATAGGTGGATCTTCCGACAGGTACCAAAGAACCTACAACAACTACCAAAACAACCAATCAGACAGGCACTACAAAATCACCAGCAAGCAATCATCCAACCAACCAACCAACCAAACTACCAACCAACCAACCAACCACTGCAGCCACTCGAGCAATCTCCAATGTAAATGTTCCTGTTCAGTATTAATGTAGTGAGGCAAAAACAAGGGACCTTCAGACTATATGATACTTGCAAACCCATCATGGAACACAGACATGAGAAGCATGACTTAGCTTGGGAATGGTCCGGGGGGTCAACCAGTGACCAGCATTCCCAACATTTCCATGAGGTTGAAGGAACTCTGAAAGGAACCCAAGAAACTTGTAAGCCTAATTAACTGGGGCCTTTGTTATATGCTTGCTGCTACATGAATTACCAAATTTTAGCGCCGCATGGTCAGATGTAATGGTTCAACTGATAGCGAGTGCCGACATTGGAGTAATTATTCATACAGAACAACTACCAGAGATTACTGCTGTATTGACTTAAATGAAATTTGGCGATTTAGATTTAATTACAATTCCCATCTGTTGGCAAATCTTTTGGACTCTATCACACCACAGTGAGCTCCTTGAGGCCAGTGTTGTAAAAATAAAGATTAATCTTCACAATTCTATGGAAACTGAAATTATGTGGAATCAGATAATGTGTACGATTAATGTCTTATTATCTTATGAGGCAAGTGTTGCAGGATGTTTTTCAGTAACCCTCTCCTGAGTAGAGTTACTGTGGCGACAGCAACATGAACATGTCAGACAGGATAAATTGATATCCATTCTGGACGTGCCCCCTATTGATTCTTTTAACTTCACAGATCCACAGATTCAGTCAGTGAACAGAATGGAAAATAGGACTGAATATCTTCATTTTAGATTCAGCATTTTTGTAAATATTGGTCTTTACCGCTACCCTGTCTTTGTCCTGTGCCTCTTGCTTTATGGGTTTATTATTTCTGCTAATCTCATCATTATAGTGGTAATATTGCGAGACAGAGCTCTGCACAAGTCCATGTATGTTTTCATTGCTTTTCTGTGTGTTAACTCCCTGTATGGCTCCACAGGCTTTTTTCCCAGATTCCTGATGGACATTCTGTCTGACTCTCATTTGATCTCACGTCCGGCTTGTTTCACTCAGATCTACATCATTTACACCTATGCATTTTGTGAACTCACACTTTTAGGCATCATGTCGTATGATCGATATGTTGCTATATGCCAGCCTTTGCATTATCACAGCAAAATGACCTTCAAAACTGTGTTGCTGCTTGGAGCTTTTGCATGGATCTGTCCATCTTTTTACCTCAGCGTGACCGTTTATTTTACTCAAAGTCTTCATTTATGTGGAAATGAAATTGAAAAAGTATATTGTGCTGCCTGGAATGTTGTCAAACCAGCATGTGTTAATCCTGTTTTCACTCAAATGATTGCCACTGCTGGAGCCATAGTGATTACTTTTGTCCCGGTCAGCTGTATCTTGTACACGTATCTGAGAATTATTTTTGTCTGCTGGAAAAGCTCCTCAGAATTCAAAGGGAAAGCGTTACAAACCTGTCTGCCGCACATCATAGCATTGATGGTTTATTGTGTCACCTCATTTTCTGACACGCTCCTCAGTCGGTACAACCGGCTGGATCCACTTTTATCCATAACATTATCCCTGGAGTTTGTCTTATTCCCTCCACTTCTTAATCCTCTCATCTATGGTTTAAAATTGCCTGAAATCAAAATTCATATTGTGAGGATGTTATGTTTCAAAACAGCTGTTTGCAGATGTTCACTCAGAAGCACCCTGAAGAGTCATGTAGAGGGGGTGAGTTCAGAAGCAAGAATGTCAAAGAAATAACTGAGGCCTGTGAAGTAAAAGTCAGGCTCAATGAAAAGTTGTCCTTACTTTATAGATAGGAGCATTGATATTATGGTCTGTGCAGAAAGAGTAGTGTACAATGCAAATTCATGTACATTCCAAAATTCTGCTCGGGTAGGGGAATTAAACCTCTAAACCTTGTCCATGGGTAGATCTGCAGACAGGTACCAAACAACCTACAGCAAGCAACCAACCAACTGCTGCAGCCACTCGAGCATTTGGCAAAGTAAAAACTCTTGTGTAGTATCAGTGCAGAGAGGCTATAAAGGAGGGACATTCGGACAATATGATACTTGCAAATGATCAGAAATGGGGAGCATGACTTAGTTTGGGAATGGGTCAACCAGTGACCAGCATTCCCAGCATTTCCATGAGGTTGAAGGAACTCTGACAGGAACACAAGCCTATATAACTGGGGCCATTGTTATGTGCTTGCTGTTATTTGAATTAACACATTTTCGGGCCGCATGGTCAGATGTAACGGTTCAACCGATAGCGAGCGCAGACATTGAAGTACTTATTCACACAGAGCTACTACCACAGATTACTGTTGTGTTGACTTAAATAAAATGTAACTATTTAAATTCTGGTAAAATTCCATCTATTGGACTCTATCACACCACAGTGAGAACTGTGAAACCAATGTCGTAAAAATAAAGATTAATCTTCATAATTCTATTGAAAGTGAAATTATGTGTAATCAGAATCAGATCATGTTTACGATTAATGTCTTATTATCTTATGAGGCAAGTATTGCAGGATGTTTCTCAGTAACCCTCTCCTGAGTAGAGTTACTGTGGCGACAGCAACATGAACATGTCAGACAGGATAAATTGATGTCCACTCTGGATGTGCACTCTATAGAATCTTGTAACTTCACAGATCCACAGATTCAGTCAGTGAACAGAATGGAAAATAGGACTGAATACCTTCATTTTAACTTAAGCATTTTTGTAAATATTGGTCTTTACCGCTACCCTGTCTTTGTCCTGTGCCTCTTGCTTTATGGGTTTATTATTTCTGCTAATCTCATCATTATAGTGGTAATAATGCGAGACAGAGCTCTGCACAAGTCCATGTATATTTTCATTGCTTTTCTGTCTGTTAACTCCCTGTACGGCTCCACAGGCTTTTTCCCCAGATTCCTGATGGACATTCTGTCTGACTCTCATTTGATCTCACGTCCGGCTTGTTTCACTCAGATCTACATCATTTACACCTATGGGTTTTGTGATCTTACGCTTTTAGGCATCATGTCATATGATCGGTATGTTGCTATATGCCAGCCTTTGCATTATCACAGCAAAATGACCTTCAAAACTGTGTCGCTGCTCGGAGCTTTTGCATGGATCTGTCCATCTTTTTACCTCACCGGGACCGTTTATTTTACTCAAAGTCTTCGTTTATGTCGAAATGAAATTGAAAAAGTATATTGTGCTGCCTGGAATATTGTCAAACCAGCATGTGTTACTCCTGTTTTCACTGAAATGATTGCAACTGTAGGAGCCATAGTGGTTACTTTTGTCCCTTTCAGCTGTATCTTGTACACGTATCTGAGAATCATTTTGGTTTGCTGGAAAAGCTCCTCAGAATTCAAAGGGAAAGCGTTACAAACCTGTCTGCCGCACATCATAGCATTGATGGTTTATATTGTCACCTCATTTTCTGACACGCTCCTCAGTCGGTACAACCAGCTGGATCCGCTTTTAGCCATAACATTATCCCTGGAGTTTGTCTTATTCCCTCCACTGCTTAATCCTCTCATCTATGGTTTAAAGTTGCCTGAAATCAAAATTCATATTGTGAGGATGTTGAGTTTCAAAACAGCTGTTTGCAGATGTTCACTCAGAAGCACCCTGAAGAGTCATGTAGAGGGGGTGAGTTCAGAAGCAAGAAGGTCAAGGAAATAACTGAGGCCTGTGAGATAAAAGTCAGGCTCAGTGAGAAGTTGTACTTACTTTATAGATAGGAGCATTGATATTATGGTCTGTGCAGAAAATGTAGTGTAAGGTGCAAATGCATGTGTCTCTATTGTACATTCAACACTGATGTGATTCAAAAAGAGGATTATTAATTTTCACCACCCTGGCTTCACAAACACATGTTGAAATTGCCTTCGCTCTCTTTTGATGGATGGAAAATGCGAGGGTTTATATTATACACGATAACTTATAATGCTTTCCAAAATTCTACTCGGGTAGAGGAATAAAATGTCTATGTTGTCCATAGGTGGATCTGCAGACAGGTACCAAAGAACCTACAGCAAGCAAGCAACCAACCACTGCAGCCACTCGAGCAATTGGCAAAGTAAAAACTCTTGTGTAGTATCAGTGCAGAGAGGCTTTAAAGGAGGGACGTTCGGACAATATGATACTTGCAAATGATCAGAAATGAGAAGCATGACTTAGATTGGGAATGGGTCAGGGGGTCAACCAGTGACCAGCATTCCCAGCATTTCCATGAGGTTGAAGGAACTCTGACAGGAACACAAAAACTCGTAAGCCTAATTAACTGGGGCCTTTGTTATGTGCTTGCTGCTACATGAATTACCACATTTTCGGGCCGCATGGTCAGATGCTGCGGTTCAACTGATAGCGAGTGCAGACATTGAAGTACTTATTCACACAGAACTACTACCAGAGATTACTGTTGTATTGACTTAGATCAAATGTAACTATTTATATTTGGTTAAAATTCCCATCTGTTGGAATCTATCACACCACAGTGAGCCCTGTGAAACCAATGTCATAGAAATAAAGATTAATCTTCATAACTCTTTGGAAAGTGAAATTATGTGTAATCAGAATCAGATCATGTTTACGATTGTCTTATTATCTTATGAGGCAAGTGTTGCAGGATGTTTCTCAGTAACCCTCTCCTGAGTAGAGTTACTGTGGCGACAGAAACATGAACAAGTCAGACAGGATAAATTGATATCAACTCTGCCCCCTATAGAATCTTGTAACTTCACAGATCCACAGATTCAGTCAGTGAACAGAATGGAAAATAGGACTGAATACTTTCATTTTAGATTCAGCATTTTTGTAAATATTGGTCTTTACCGCTACCCTGTCTTTGTCCTGTGCCTCTTGCTTTATGGGTTCATTATTTCTGCTAATCTCATCATTATAGTGGTTATATTGCGAGACAGAGCTCTGCACAAGTCCATGTATGTTTTCATTGCTTTTCTGTGTGTTAACTCCCTGTTCGGCTCCACAGGCTTTTTCCCCAGATTCCTGATGGACATTCTGTCTGACTCTCATTTGATCTCACGTCCAGCTTGTTTCACTCAGATCTACATCATTTACACCTATGCATTTTGTGAACTCACACTTTTAGGCATCATGTCATATGATCGGTATGTTGCTATATGCCAGCCTTTGCATTATCACAGCAAAATGACCTGCAAAACTGTGTCACTGCTTGGAGCTTTTGCATGGATCTGTCCTTATTTAAACCTAAGTGTAACCGTTTATGTTACTCAAAGTCTTCATTTATGTGGAAATGAAATTGAAAAAGTATATTGTGCTGCCTGGGATGTTGTCAAACTGGCATGTGTTACTCCTGTTTTCACTCAAATGATTGCCACTGCTGGAGCCATAGTGATTACTTTTGTCCCGGTCAGCTGTATCTTGTACACGTATCTGAGAATTATTTTTGTTTGCTGGAAAAGCTCCTCAGAATTCAAAGGGAAAGCGTTACAAACCTGTCTGCCGCACATCATAGCATTGATGGTTTATTGTGTCACCTCATTTTCTGACACGCTCCTCAGTCGGTACAACCAGCTGGATCCGCTTTTAGCCATAACATTATCCCTGGAGTTTGTCTTATTCCCTCCACTGCTTAATCCTCTCATCTATGGTTTAAAGTTGCCTGAAATCAAAATTCATATTGTGAGGATGTTGAGTTTCAAAACAGCTGTTTGCCGATTTTCACTCAGAAGCACCCTGAAGAGTCATGTAGAGGGGGTGAGTTCAGAAGCAAGATGGTCAAGGAAATAACTGAGGCCTGTGAGATAAAAGTCAGGCTCAGTGAGAAGTTGTTCTTACTTTGTAGATAGGAGCATTAATATCATGCTCTGTGCAGAAAATTTAGTGTAAGATGCAAATGCATGTGTCTCTATTGTACATTTAACACTGATGTGATTCAAAAAGAGGATTTTAATTTTCACCACCCTGGCTTCAGACACACACACACACACACACACACACGCACGATGAAATAGTCTTTGCCCTCTTTTGATGGAAGGAAAATACAAAGGGTGTTATTATGCATGAATAGCTTATAAAGCCTCATAATGTCTCCATTTCAACTAAACAAATAAAACCATGTGCTGTCAGTTTTGGAACTCATACTTTATTGTCAAGATAAATGACTGCATATATTGTCTCAATAGTCATAAAGGCCATGTTGATTATAATGTTGATGACATGACTTTCTACAGCCACAGAAAATGATCAGTGATGCAAAATTTGTTGTAAATTGAAGTTAAATGTGGCTCTAGGATATCAAATACTGTAGCTTATCAATGCAGCCTTTTCTGCTGTCACTCTGTAAGCCCCTGTAAATATCCAGGCACTTATTGTAATTCAGATAGTAACATGGTCGTCAACGTTTCCCACAACAAAGATAACTGTCGATAATTGCCAGTTACATGTGCCACTTCTTGATACGCGGCAGTTTGCACAACCAGCCGAGCAAACCCTGCAGTGACGTCCTGAGGGTGCGTGTTGCCATATCAAGTGACAGTGAGCTGCGTTTGCCTGCAATCTCACACTTCACTTTCAAAATAAAATAACAAGAAAATATCACACACAAACTTGCTTTTTCTTGAGGCCACTTTTCCCTGCTGGCTCTGAACTCAGCGGACCTTCCACGGGGGACCCATGTTTGGGCAAACCATTCGAGTGTATTTGACCCCCTGGAGAAACTCTCTTGGTTGCCAAACAGCTTTTTTCCTTTGATGTTGGTTGCTTGGCTCTATTCACGTCGGCAGTATTTTCATCGCACACTCCCCCTTCCCTGCTGATGTAGTTATGTATTTTAGATGGTGGAGGCTTGAATAATGCTGCCTAGCAGGTGTTTTTTATTGAACAAAATCAATTGTTGTAATGACCTATAATGTGGTTGCCCATGACAATACTTGCTTCACTGCTGGGTAAACAGTATTAGCTTTATAAAAGCAGAAAGCTGTTTTTGAACACACTTTATTCAACATATGGTTCGATGAATAAGCCAGTGTAAATCTTTACGCTCCATAATATTATACATTCCAAGCGTGCATGTAGGGTTGATGGTTACGGTGGTAATATTTATGGCTGGTGGGTACAGTGTGGGTCACTCTTGGAGAGCTGAAGTTAATGCCATGTCCTCTGAAGTGTTGGGACTTTATGCGTATGTGTGTGTGTGTGTGTGCGTGTGTGTGTTACAGTCCGTGTCACTGCAGCCACGGCAACAGAAACACAGGCTTAGCAACTAGGACGGACGCGAGACTGCAGGTATGTGCAGATTTTTGTCTTTTAACGGTTTTAAACCCTATAAATGTGGCACACATGACAAAGCAAATAAGAAAAACACACACACACAAAGCCATGCCTCGAATCGTGCAAAAATGTTATATTTTGAAAGCATTTACCTCATCATCGTTGGTGCTATATTGTAAATCTGTTTGTGGCATTCATTAAAAGTGGAGAACGTTAAGTAACAAAAACAAGGTGATTCCCCTATCGGATTAACAGAATTTGACCTTAGCAGTTTTGTGGTGACTGTCCTGATATGGTAACTTGATTTAACAAATTTGCTGCATTAGTTGGTAGTTCTTAATAACATTTATTCTCAAAAAGTGAAACAATCAAACAAGTGGGAAGAACGCCAATGTTAGATGTTTGGTAGAATCGAAAAAAGATGTTGCCTGGCGATACAAAAGTTGATGTTGGGTGACGTCATTTCTATGTCATTTTTGGATGTTCAATTTCCAGGAGAGGACGTGAAAACAGGACATGTTCCGGGACAGCAGGATGTTTTGTCACCCTTTACATAGATTAATATACTTAGAAAATCGTTTCACATGCAGAATAAAAAGCATAAGAAAATCCCCACGCTGGTAGAGGTGAAGACACTCAGTCCTGGCCCTGCCAACAAGGTCTCCCTTATTTATTTTTCAAGGAGTTGGCAACCCTAGTCCAACTGCACAATGTTACGTCATATATGTCATTTTTTGACATTCAATTTCGGTCCACTGAAGGGTTGTTTTGTACGGATGCGCATTGCATTCACTGGATAAAAAAAAAATAGACACCCTATCTGGTAATTACAAGAAAAGATCTCGTAATTACGAGATGAGGAAAAGTGATGAGGAAAAAATTGGCCACTGCTTCACTCAGAATCACGTCCAGCACGTCAAACTGGGCTTTCTGCCTGAACAATCCTAAAGACTTTGGATGCCTGTGAAATACTTGTATGACATACTTGAGTGAAATCTGGAAATAATGTCAACAACCCCTGTTCTTCCTCAGTCCTCAGTCCAGCTGTATCACCAGTATCACCATGAGGGACTTGCCTCTGTCCCTGTTGAGTCGCGGGTGTGGCCGTTTTATCCCAGCAGGCGGTGATGCCGGACACGGTCAAGGACGTCTGGACGTCTGCTTCACTCCTCATGTACACTCAAATTTACAAACACGCCTCTGACGCGCTGTATAATGTGCACATTGTTGATCAATTTTTGCTTCTCAGTCCAAGCAATCTGCACAGTAAATCATGAATGAAGACCACCAATGAAATGTTTTTGATGCCTTCTTCAACCAACAGGATTATTACATGTGGAAATCCCAAGACTCCCAGCTGCGTCTGTCCAACAGCGGCCATCGGCTCAGGGGGGAACAGTCAGCTCTTCCAAAGACTTACAGCACTCGCAGGGGACCACTTTTACTATATTCCCAGGTGATAACGATGGACAAACAAAAGCCAAAACAGGTGCTTTTGAGCTGATTTGCTGCTTTCTTCTGTCTCCAGGACTTTGTTACAGTGGAAACAGAGTGCAGGTCACACCCTGGAGGGGGGAAGAAGAGGGCTGTGCCGAGGTACACACAGGAAGCAGATCAACAGCTGAGCATGTTCAAGGAGTTAACAGCAGCCATTCTGAGATACAGCGACAATAAGGTAGAAGGCTGAACCTTCAGGGATGTTTTTCTTTCCAATTCTGACCTATTTTGTCCTGTGATACTTAAAAACTGCATGATGTTGGTGTCTGTCCATCAGTTGACCTCCCAACTGGCCCCGCCCCTCTTTCCTCCGTGCCACCTCCCTCCACGCCCAAAACTCCATTTCCCAAGTACTTTGCTCTATCACTCTCCGAAAGACAGACCAAAGTTTCCAGCAGAAGGGAATACGAATCAACAGGAGAATCAAGCTGAAGGTTAAAAAAATAATAATGAAAAAGAAATGGACAGATGATTTGGACATAATAAGGTGGAATGTTTTTTTCATATCTAAATTTCTCTGCAAATTAAGACAAGCAGGTCGGCAGGAGGAGAGTCGGACTGCACCTAGGGATGCCTCAAGTGATGGAGCCCGTGTCCTCCTCAAACCATGTAGAGATGCTTTCTGCAGAACCAGAGGAACCTCAGGTATGAAACCCCTCAGGAGGTCTGTTGATGTTTTTTTTGTTTTTTTTCGGGCAGCATGTTGCTAATGTCTTAACCATTACATGCAGACTTTCTTTGACATCAATTGGCAACACAGGGAGACACAAGAGCAATGTCATCCAGTGGAGAGAGGCCACTTGGGTGACGATGGAATGACTGGTGTTAAAGATGCAATCAGGTGGTGCATAGGTGTGTGTGTTCCTCACCGACGCTCAACAACTGAATTGATGTCAAAATCAGAGTAGGTATCACCATTGTCCTCTTGACCGTCTCTCTACAGTAGACGACCCTCATGGAGCAGAGCAGAATTCGCAGAAAAGGCCTGAGGAAAACGTCACCTCAGGTACTGAATCGTAGAAGTAGGAATGAATGAACACAAACTCAGAAATGTCCATATGTGATGATCCTCCCCAACACCCAGGCCTGCTTCTTCCTCCGCTGAGACCTTCACTCCGCCCTTTATCCTGTCGGGAAAACACAGACACAGTACGTCAAAATAAACTACAGTTTACTTACTACTACTAGTTTGCATTTGGTTTAACATTTGGCAATTTCAATCACTTTTGGAACACAAATGTCTCAGGCGGGATGGGATCGCCGCAGCAGAGGCAGGCAGCGTGTCCCACATCTGCCTCCCATAGCAGAGGGTCTCGCTGTAGATGCCGGCCGGGCGGTCCGGGCTCAGACGCAGCCGGGTGCCCAGAAACAATCAGAAGGTTTTCATTCCAAATTCAATCAGAACGGTCTCCATCAGCAGCCTCTTCGTCTCCCTCTGCTGTTTCCTGTGAAAACGAACGGTGAGACAAAGGCTAAGATGAAAAACAATTGAAGGATTGATTGATTTGTTAGCTTTTCGGGGGGGTTGAACGTCTTCCATGAAAACACAAAAACCCTTCTGTCCCATAGAAAATACAACTTGCAAAAACAGAAGAAAAATAGAACAAACTGAAGAGATGTTGCAGATGGGAGCAGGAACATCAGGAATACCTTCCTTTAAAAAAGGGGCGATGATTCTTCTGGAACCAGGAGAAGGTACTTTGCAGCGTCCACATACATTCACCACATGACAGCTTAGTGAAATTCTTTGTCTGAAATACATGAATTTGTTTGTAAAGCTGTGATTCCACTCTCAAAGAGCCTTCTCCTCCAGTGGGAGTGCTGGGCTCCGTCGCAGGCTCGGGCAGGCAGAGGCCTTTGGCTTTCTTGAAGAATCAGCTTGACATCCACGATTCCTGTGATCCCATCATCAGGGGTCTTCTCCCTTTGGAGCTGAGAGGTATCGGGGAGCTTTTATCAGAAATATCTACAGTGGTGACAATCCTTTTTCAGTTTCGACATTGAGGTCATTAGATCGAGTTCCACATTCCTCTGACGTCCTCAGATTTGCAGAGCGGCAGAGCAGTCGGCTGCCTGATCATGGGTCCCGATGGGGAAATCATTCAGCTGTCACTGTACGACCACGGCCAGGAGGAGCCGCCACGGGACGAACGCGACCCGGAGGAGCAAGGTGAGTTCAGAGGAAGCTGATGCACAGGTGCAGAGAAGAAGCGAGGATGCAGCCTCACACAGCGACTCGCTCCTCTGTCCCTCCTTCTACACTCAGACATCCAGCTTTTGTCTGCCGGAGGGCCTTGGGTCGTGGTGCTGCAGCGTGAACACACACACTCAGGTCTGCTCACGTTTCACTCCCATTACATACAATCTAACAGATTTCATTTTATTCATTTGATCTGTTGCTAAACTCTCATGCCTTCACCTGATCTCAAAAGGGGAGGAGGTGAGCGTCCCTGATGGTGGGAATCAGTGCTGCGAGTCCACAAATGAGGTGAGTTGCAACTATCTCGACTACCTCTGCTGCTTTTCTTTTGGAATTAAGGGTTGTTACGTGTTCTCTGCTCTAAAACCAGGAGTTACATCTTCCCAGACCTGCAGAAAACAAATCCGTGAGCACACACAATGATCCAGGTAATCGATTATTACAGAACAATCTCCATTTTAAATAAGCTCTCTCTCTCTACATTGTATTAATGGTTTCCGGACTACATTTTGGTGCAGCTGGGCGGCTTCTACAATAATCATTATATCTGTTCATTTATGTAAATCTTGAAAAACATTCAGTGGCTGAGATCAGGGAAAAAACAGAGGCGTCGGAGGAACCAAAGCAAAAGGGTGAAAAAGGAGAAGAGAAAGAGCCAGACGGAGGCAGCCTGAAGGGGGAGACGGAGGAAGAGGAGCTGCCGTCGGCCAGCAGAGGACAAGCCGAGCGTCTGTCTGGACCACAGCCACCTCAGTTGGTGTCTGACCGAACTCAAGATAACAAATGGCACAAAAGATAGTGACTGACTCAGTGATTGTATCTGTGTAATTACATTTAAAAGATGAAACACACAGGTGAAGATAATGTTAATATACTAAATATGAAAGAATTGATTCAAGTAGATCACAAGTAAACCCACAGGGAGGTAAAGACCATCTTGGTGGAGGTTTTTGGTAATAACATCTGATCCGATCTCAGATGAAAGGATACACCATGTCTCGTTCATTCATTCAGTCTCAGAATCAACGTTTGAACTGTCGGTTGTCATCTGTGCAGAGACAAGCTGATGAATCACAGCAGCGTCTCACCCAATCAGAAGAGAATCAAACCAAACGATGCACCAGAGGATGTTGTAACGGAGGGATTGAGGAGGAAAACAAAGAGCGAGACTGAAGGAGCTGCGGGGTGAATTCAGAATTCATAGTCTTGGAACTTTCCTGTTGACTCTCTGATACATTATTTGATGCTTTCTATCATTAGAGAGAGGAAGGTGAAAACTGGCAACACAGATACATCCAGACAGCGGAAACTGGAGCGAAAGAAAGATGTTAGAGGGCAGATGCAGAATACAGGGGAGGATGCTCAACCAATCAGGAGCATGAAACAAGAAGAAATGACCAAGCCAGGAGGAGGAGAAGCTGGTGCAGAGGTGGCTGCTCACCACTTTTAATGGACAATAATGGGAACATGTGAAAGACATGTTGAGCTGTTATGAAGTGAAATAAATAAATATCCAATGCTACCTTTGTCTTCAGAGAAGGAAGATGAGAGACGGAGAGGAACAGAAAGGGGAGAGGAGGACAAATGAGAAGAGAGAGAGAAGAGAACCGGTGAAGCAGAATAAAGAGTCCAAGGGAAGGAAAAAGAGGGCGAGGTCGAAACACGAGGAGATAGTTGTTGGTAAGAGATTGCAGGTAATCTGAGATTTTTTTGCCGCTGCTGCACATCTTTTTTACTGATGCTGCACCGTTAACACACACATGATGTGTGGAAACAACTAAGATAAATGACAGCAAATTCATGCATTTGTTGCCAACAAATAAGAAGAAAATGAATATATAATGCCAATGTTTTTTTCTAAATCATGAAGAAATATTTCAACAAATCCTCCAAATTTATGAATTGATTGATTTAGTGAATTGATTTTCCAGAATTATTTTTGTCTTACTTCAGATTTATTTAGATTTTTTTCATTTAAGGTAATATTTTTGATTTTGAATTCTGTTGATTTTTGAAATATCCACTAAATATAGTACAAAACATTCCTTTGGTTCTTCATCTTTGCTCCCTCAAATGTCGTCCCAGGACCGGCAGAGGACTGCGTGGAGGAAGCAGAGGTGGAAATCAGTCAGGACTTGGACGAAAAGCCTCAGCTACAATCACAAAGTTCACAAGAAGAACACAAAAGCAAAAACAGTGGGGGACCAGAGGACCCCAGCCTCTCCTCTCTGACTTCGCTCAGGTCCTCCTCTGTGTCTCGGTGCAATCAGAGGAGGTCTTCCGATGAAGGGGCGGGGCCAGCCGGTGCCACGGGCCTCACGTCACCACATGGCCGCCTGTCGTCATCGTGCTCGGCGGTCGTGATCAAGGAGGAACAGCTGATGTTGAACCCAGTAGATCCAGAGGTTTGTAGGAAGCACACACAGCAGACGTCACACTCATATTCTCCATTATTAGAACAATAACTGATTAATTGAGAATACTGTTTTCATTTTTTTGAAGAGTATAATAGTTATTGAATAGTTGATATTGAGTCCAGTTTGATGTTGATGTTGCAGCCTCGAGTATTGGTCGACAAGGATATCAATTAGATATGATATCAGCACGAATCATACATACTTATATTACTTATTTTGTAGTATGGCATGTTAGAAAAGGCTTGATCAAGTGATATTACTCAAACAAAGAGCAATAGGCAGCAACAGTAGGTGTGAGAAAAACTGACCCATTTACCCAATGGGTTACATACATTTTAACCTTTAACATAAGAATATTCTCCATAGGAGTGCTGGAGCAGAGTCTGGAATGGACTGCTTGTATCGGAGTGCTTTTATCGGAGATTTTAGATGCAATCTGATATAATCCGATACTCATTTTTTCATATCTCATATCTCATATTATGTATGGGTATTTTTCAGCTTGCCAAAGACCAATTTCAACGAAATTACCCACCACTTTTTGTGTTTTAGTTGTCCAGGGCCAGAAGGGCAGAGGAGCAGGAGGCTGCAGCCCGGCGTCTGGCCCAGCATGCCGAGCGACGGAGGCAGGAAGTGGAAAGAAAGAGGAGGGAGCGAGAGGAAGAGGAGAGGAAACAGCAAGAGAGGGAACTGGCAGAGGAGAGGATGAGGAGCGAGCTGGAGGAGGAGAGGAGGAAGAGAGCAGAGGCGCTCAGGTCTCGATTCATCAGCAAAGGGGGTCCCACGGAGGAGAGGGGGGGGGGGTGATCGTCTTCAGCTGAAAGTCTCCTCTTTGTAATTCCAGGGTGAAGAGGCAGGCGGAGGAGGAGGAGAGGAGGAGGCGCGAGGCAGAGGAGCAGGAGCGTGCAAGACTGCAACGCGTGGAAAGAGAGAAGGAGAGGAGGCGTCAGGAGGAGAGGAGGCGGCAGATGGAGCGGCTTCAGAAAATGAGAGAGGAAGAGGAGCAGAGAAGGAAAGGTGAGTTCCCAGAATTTAAGAAGACATCTTCACTTTTAACGGCATAGAGGAGCATGAATCAGTAAATATTCATTCATTGGGTGGTCTAATGGGATGCAATGACCCCAGTGCATTAGGGGTAAAAGGTTTTCTTATCCCATGCAGTGTGTTTTGGTTCAGTTGTGACACCATAAAGTGACCTTGACACTTCTCGTGTGACTACTTTTTTGGGTCCATCTATAGCTGAACTGGAGCAACTGCGCCTGGAGGAGGAGAGG
>CAESWR010000647.1:457094-474064 GCA_903171835.1 Mullus surmuletus | reverse complement strand
TATTGTGTGTAATGTTTTGTTAGTAATTGTGTGTAGTGTTTAATCGTATTTATTTCTTATTTCTGCAATTCCTATGTCCTTTTCTCTATGTATTGTTTTTCTTCAGCGTTTATATGCTGTAGGGACGCTGCAATTTCTCCATTGTGGGTTTAAAAAAAATTCTAGTCTATTATTTTTTATTTTATATTTTTAAGTTTGCATTGAAGCGTTAAATCTTCAGAGAGGTATTAATTTATTCCTTCATCCTTAAGTTAATTGTTGCAGTTTTGTGTCACCTTGTGTGTATTAATTTTCTCGAATTAAATTAATTTTTGCATAATCCGCCGCCGAACATGGTGCGCCCACTACTCCCTTCTCCACCAGGTGGCGGTAATGAGTAAAATCGTTATTCTGCAAACTGCCCCTAAATCGCCCCGCGAAGAAGAACCCAAACAGGAAGCGTGACGCTTCAACGGCTCCACAGTCCCTTTAAACTCGCCCGAAACTGCTCTTTTTGAGGATTTTTTATTAAATTTTCCGAGGTGCGGCTGAATTGCTGACAAATAACGCACATTAACAGTAAGAAACATGTTGATTTTATGACAGAATGTTGACGGTAACGCGCAGAGTTTAGCAAGAGAGTCGATGTAAACAAAGCACGTCGAGTCGCAGAGCTGCTGTCAGGGCCACGTTAGCTAAACACCAACAATAGCTGATTCCGCCTCTATGACATCATTTCATCCAAGGCTTATAATTAATCTATAACTATAGAAAGTATAAGGTGTAACGTGTAACGCAACGTTACTATTTATTATTATTATTATTATGTAACCTGCATGTTGTAATTCCTCATGTTTTCCAATCAATGTCCACCAATGGTGTCTTAGGGAAGAAACAGCTCAACCAATCCAAGTCAGGAAAAATTAGGAATTTTATACTTTTAGCCCATATTTAAAGCAAAAGATGGTTGTTAACTTTATTCCATGGAAGCCTGTTTTTAATGTTGTGTGTTTTGATGTGTGATTACGCCCCCAGGTCAATGTTTTCTTGGGATCGGAGGGTGGCATCGAAATGGACGTGAGCATCGCCGTGTCGCTGATCCGCGGCCAGATGGGCGCAGTGGTGGAGCGGGCGGTCAACGGAGCGGTGGAGACTGTGCTGGCAGAGATGCTCCGGGTGGTCGGGGTGAAGTTCGAGGAGCTGAAAGCCCAAGTGGCGCTGATGAAGAGGGACGCCGTCGCACTGCAGAGGGAGAAGGCCCTCAAAGAGAAGGAGAACGACAGCATACGGGCCAAGCTGCGCTACACCGAGCTGAAGCTGAAGTATTACCGGCAAGGGGTGGAGGAGGAGCTGCAGCAGAGGGCGTCTGCTTCCACGGTGGTTCACATCCACCCGTCCAGCTTCCCACAGGGACAGCCAGACGGCTCGGGGGTCTCCTCCGTTGAGACGTCGCCGTCATGCTCGTCTCAGAGCAGAGATGATGTACCAATCGCAAAAAGCAACCTAGGTGATGAGCATTGATATGGTTGAATTGACACTTGGTTCTGAAGAGATGAATTACTCCCTGCTTTTTGTACTCCCAGAATGCACCTCTCCACAGAAGAGGCCTGCCATTAGAGTGCGAGATGTGCAATTGTCAGATCCATTGGACCTGCTGTCGCCTGGCTGTCTATCTGTGAGCACACAAGCTGAATCTTTGGACACTAGCACAGGTAAAGAGTGAATTTCATCTGCATTTCTGTTCTTTGTTGCATTTGTTTACTCCCATCCTCTCTAAACCTTCAACCTAAACCCTCAACCTCAAGTATATTAGACTAAACACTTCTGTGTGTATCTGCAGGTTTGTTTTCAGGAAAGGATATTTCCCTCAGCAAAGATGAAGACCGGGAGGATGACTGCGAGTGGAGCCTCTCTGTTCAGCCACACCCTGAAGGCGTGGACACGACTCCTCTTCCCGTCCAGACGCAGACTCTCGAGCCTGATCAGAAAACAGCGGCCAGCACTCTTTCCTGTGGTGGCCCCATCCAAGCTGATAGCTCCACTCTGCCCTTTTCCACTCCACAGGTGACAACATTCAAAGAGCAAAGAAACAAAAAACATACATAGATAACAAAACAGAAAATATTTGGGTTTTTATTACCCATAAAAAGAAGTTTAAGAAACAAGTTAAAGAAATGGCACTAATGTATCTAAGACATTGTATTGTGTCGATGCATTAAGTGCTGAAAATATTTGTGTCATAGATATATTCTTGAAATATATGAAGTAATTCTGAGATTCATGGGCACCTCTGTAGGCTAATGTTTCCTTAATCTCATTGTTGCAACACAGATTAAGCAGGAGCCTCTGGAGCAGCAAGAGGAGGAGCAGGTCATCTGCATCAAGGAGGAGCCGGAGGAAGAGCAGGAGGTGATGGCGTCCCTGCTGCTGGACTGCCAGGCGAACCAGAGTCACTTTGCAGAGTCAGAGGTGACCTAAAACAACAAATCAAATGAATGCAGAAATTCAAAGATCTTGGAACACGGGTTGACGACACTGCTCCAATGTGCAAGGTCAAACTGCAGATGACAGTCTTTATTAAGATAATGTTTTGGATTTTTTCCAGGCTCAAATGTCAGTGGCAGAGTGGTCAGCAATTCAGGCAAACCAGAGAAATCGCGCTCAGTCGTTCAACTCAGCTGGACAGAACCACTGTGAGTTACATCCGCATTGACTGATAATGTCATAGAATGCAGCAGCACAACTGGCAGAGATCTCTGCAATACTCCTAAGAATAAATAAAGTTATTATGTTGCTGTGTGGGTCAGCATTCAGACTGACTGCCCGTCAAATCTGAACATTTCCCTGATTTCTACTCGCCCAGATCCCATTCCTCAGCCCCCGGCCTCCCTGCCTTCGGTTTCGGCCTTGCCATCAGGCATGCCTCCCCGCCAGATGGTGCGTCCATGGAATAAAGACCTTTTGTACGAGGAATACAAGCTACGGAGGAACGAGCTACGCCGGCGAAGCCTCAACAGACGCAGAGAGCTGGAAAAAAGCCTGCCTCAGCCGCTACTGGCTGATCTGGTTAGTGGACCGGTTGTTATCCTAGAGTTATTTTACATATTTCAATAATGTGTGGTTGGGTATTGATGATTGTCTGTCTATCAGTTCCCAATGTAGAGCCACATAATAATGATAAAGGACATTCTGGTTGTTTTGTAGGTTCGAGAACGTCGAGAAAAGACTAGACTGAGAGTGGCAAGATGGAGGGCGAAGAGGAAACTCCAGGCCTGTCTGAACCAGGTGCAGGTTAGTAGCATCTCTGCCGACCTGCGTGTATTAATAAAAAGACGAACGAGAAGAAGCGCCTCTGATGGAACTTAATTACAACTTGACGATCGTGACATGGCCTAAGTGCACAGCATCTAGAACACAGTGTTGTCTTAATTATTAACAAGTACCGTAAGCTGATGCGCAATGGCTTTGGTAACAAGGACTCGCATGGCATCTTCCCAGTTAGAAAGAGTATTGGTTACATGGAGGGAGAGAGGTTCGTCCCGATAACCCAGACTTTTTCATTCGTAGACTCAAGGTGGAGCTCCAGGACTTTCTCAAAGCAGCTTTCCCCTCAGCAGCCAGCACCAGCAGCAGCAGCTCAAAACAGCTTGTGGTAAGATGAGAAAAGCATGCCACTTTCTTCTGCAGTTGTAACTTTTGTGTGTTAAGTTTTCTGTAATAGTTCTGGAGCAAAGTCCTCCCTTAAAAGCAATAAATCACATAAGATGTTTCAGGACAACATTGAGCATTTTTCCTGCACCACTTATATTTTATTTTAATTGGTAAAATACTATCTTTTTTCCAGTTTCCGCATCCAGCAGTCTGCAGAGACAGAACTCGATGTTGCCGCAGTCTAACAGCTCTCTCAGCAACACATCGGCAGTTGCCAGCATCTCCGCGCCGCTCCCCTTCATCACCCCTTCCTCGTCTTCCTCTCTGCTCCTGAGAGGCCCCAACGCGGCTACACACATCAATCAGCACACTTTGAGGTCGGCGGCGGCGGTGGCCTCCTCCTCCTCCAGCTACCCTCAGGTTTCCCTGTCGCACCAGAATACGTCTTTGATGGACTCGGACATCCTGCAGTAATGTGTTTGCGCTCAATTTTATAGTGTTTGCCTGTATTCAGTCTGAGGAAGTCTTCAACTAACAATGCTGCCTTCTTGGTGCTATCATTATTATTTGTAAAAAAAAGTTTTTGTTTTACATGCTCCCAGTTCTGTGTTTTCACCCTATGAATTAGGGAATCAAAAGCTGGGCAAATGAAATGACAAATTATTGTTTTCTGAAGGAGCAATAACTCACATTTTAGGATCATATGTTTTGAAAAGCACAAAATAAGTATGTAATACTTGAAAAAAAATAACCCAAAGGATACAATTGCCACTACATTCTTGAAACCCTTGGCCTATGTTACCTTACTTACCTTATACTAAACTTCTATTGACAAATGGAAAACAAAAGTTCTTAATCATATTGATAATGACACGTTTTCTTTGTACAACTGTAATATAAATATCGTCCAGCATTGGTGTTTCTTTTGGCAAACATTAAAAGTCTTGTATTGTCTCTACCAAGTGCAGGCAACAATGTGGTGGATCTTCATTGTTCAGCCTATTAAGCACCTTATTCCCGCTCATCTGTGCCAACACTTCATATGTATTAATGTTTTAACAAGAACCACACAAATGAAATCTGGTGTCCTCGTTTACTATATATGAGCTACACACACCCTCATTAAACACGCTTTGTAGACACTAAAACTATTATCATTTCGAATGAAAAAAATCAAACAGTACAAACAGAATCGTGTCTAAGCCTGTTCTTCTGTATGTTTTTCTGCATATATTTCTGCATGATTTCTGCAGAAATATATATTTAAAACACGGTGCATCAATTAATGAATTTTTGGAGCTATCAGTAGTATTTGGACATTGGAAATGTGGGGTCAAAAAACCTCAGTGCAAATCACACACAGAATAATTCATCTGAAAATTAATTTCCTTTTATATTTCCTTGTAATTACAAAATAGATAATAGATTTGTGTTTGTATATTTATAAATTTGCATTAACTCAACATCATATTTTCAAGTCATACAGATTCATTAGAATACACAATTTATAACTCATTTAAAAAACCTAAAAACAATTTAAACTCTCACAAATGCTGCTGAAGTAATTGCCTAACTTTTATTTTAAAAAGGGTAAAACCATCCATGTAAGCGGGATTTTTCGCTGTCAAAAAACAATGTCTGAGTGGATGTGAACATTTCAGTGTGTGTGTGTGTTAGCCATTGATTATCTTCTGAGAAATGGCTCCTGGCAGCGTGTAGAAAAGCAGGGCGAGGAACAGCGCCGTTATGAGAAGGACCAGAGCGATGATGATGTACTTCTTGTAGTTTCGCCACACCAGATGGAAGAAACACTTAAAGGGGTTGACGAACCACGAGAAGGAGGTGTCTGGACGGCTGGGTGGAGGAGGACACAGAGATGGAATCACTATTTCAAATATGTAATAGGACAGTTATTCTCATTTTCTTTGTTCATACGCTTCTGACTTTGTGGCAAAAAACTCATTTTTTTTCCATCACTGACACACAATTTGCCGGATTTTAATCTTACTTTGGTTTGGGCAGCGGCTCAGGCTCCTTCCGGGCTTTCCCAACGGGATTTTTCTCTGCTTCTTCGGCTGTCACGAGATGGAACTCCGCCTCCACTTTTCCCTGATGTGTTCAGGGGAAACAGCAGAGGTGTCAAAATAACCTCCAAGATTGTCAATTGCGCATTATGTCAAAATAGACATCAATTGAGTGTGTTGGGGGTACCGTCAGTTCTCCGGATTTGCTGAAGGGCCACCAGCCCCTCGCTCTCTTTTGCTGGAAGATGGAGATTTTTTCCATCGCATCCACAAATAAGTCTGCCTTACATGACTTGGCAGACTTTGCTCCCCGAGGGAAACCGTGAAGATCTAACTCCACTGCACCTGTAAATTGATGATGAATTACTTTCCTGTCCCGCATGTGTGTCAGAAACTGAAACACACACATATGGTTGAATCCCGAACACAAACCTAGGAAGTCATCGGAGGAGAGTGTCTCAAAGTCCCAGACCTGAAGAATGAGGATGGCGGGAATCTTCTGCTCTGTTTTATCCAGTGAGAAAATGTTCTCTCTCTTCCTCACCACTATCACCTGCAAAATATCGGCAATAAATCTGCTGAACTGAAATTAATTATGCATGCATCTTCTTCCTTAGGTTATTTCCATCGTAGGTGACGCGGTGAATTTAAAGTAATATCTGGACCTTCTCAGCGGGCAGGTAGCTGAAGGGGAAGACAAAGCGCCAGTTGAAGTTTCCCTCTCCTGTCAGAGAGTTGTGGTGGACGTCGGTCTCCTCCCGGTCATCCTCCAGACCTTTTAGCCAACTAAAGAGATGGAAAAAATATATATCTAAAAGAAATCTTCCATCACCAAAAGCATTTCCACACAAAATACTGTCATTATTACCCTTTGACATAGATATCACTGGACTGTTGACCAGTCAGGAAGTTGCTGTCTTCCAGAATCACATCCTCTGTGTTCCAGATGATGATCCGCAGCTCATATCTGCATGCATACACACACACACACATATTTGTTTTTACCCATTTCCCAAACAGTCTACATGTGCTGACTTCAGGTGCTGGCTGTCTCACCCTTTGGGTTTTCGAGGTGAAATGTCCACTGAGGGTCCTGGATGAGGCCAATCCATAGGGAACATGTCGACCCACATCTGCACCTGACCCTACACACATATTGAGAAATGTCACCGAAGGTCACTGGGCTTGATATGCAATTATTATTTATGCGATTTGTATTTATGACTAATTTCATAACTAGTTTTTGTTAATCCGTGTACTGGCATTTCTTTCCATCTAAATCTGTACATATCACCATACCTGGTCCATCCCCGGCCGGGCCTTGCTGAACAGAGTTCTTGTCTCTATGTGTTCTGGTACCAGCTTGCAGCCCACAGCTGGGATCTCCGCCCAGCGGTGTAGGATCTTCAGAGACAAGTGCTCGTAGGACTCCACTGGCTGCTCTGGGTCTTACACACACAGTCATACTCAGCGTTACAACATACACAAAACATGCAGTGATTGGCGGGAATTGTACAGCAAAACGCATGAAAATGCCAGAGAAAGGATTCCGAAATAGTCTCAATAACGTGGCTGGTGTGCACCTTCATGCATGAAAACCGTTTTGCCGGTGAAGACTTTGTCGGCCACGGTGATGCGTCCCGGTCTGAAATGAGGTCCGTCCACGCCGTTTTCTCTGCACAGCTTGGTCAGCAGCTCCGATGGCTGCAGGCTGTCTCTCCAAGCATTATATCCATCACTGACCAAACAAGCAGGAGACGCAAATCCATCAAGCCACAGGTGTCATCACCACACAAAAAACCCTATACAGTGGTGAATTGAGAAATCAAGAAGTACAACTCTGGAAACAAAGCATATTAGAGTATGTGAGTGCATGTTCACTGGCCCTTGTTTCCATCAATGGAAGGAAATGCTCCCACTCACAGGCTGTACTCGGTTGGTAGTCCACAGGTGGCTCTGTGTTGGCTGTAGAACCTGTTCTCCAGGTCAATGCGAGTCTCTCCTATCAGGTCGTCTCCTCCCACCAGGTCGTAGTCGTAGATCAGCACGGTCAGCAGAGACTCCTTAGGAAATGTGACCTGCATCTCGAAGGACCTGGGCGAGAATGAGAGGGACCAGGATGTCGGTGGGAACATTCAAGAGGAAAAGCTGCACTCAGCCGGGGAACTTACCTTCCAAACACAGGGTTTAACTGCTTGGGGATGTAGTTGTCCCTGTCTTTGATTTCGTTCTTGCCCAGTCGGACCACGATATAGGGGTCTGCCTTCCCATCTGGGTCAGCTGGGTGGAGGTTAGATGCCTGGGGAGGCAGCACATTGAGGTACAATGAAAAATGGAGACAAGAGCGAAGACTGATTAGTTTTAAGATCGATCATGTCTTACAGAAACAATGTAAACCCGAATTAGGACTTGCACTGGACAGTTGGGAGGGATTCCTCTGTTGACTTTGAATTCTACAGCTTCATCCCAGTCCTCTGCCTCGTCATCGCTCAGTTTATACAGGCAGAAACGACCCTGAGGAGGAGAAATTCATACAGAAGTGAAGCTAACACATAGGCGCAACCTTGGAGGACAACTCAGTCGTCTTACCTTAAATTTGCCCACGAATCGCTCCTCGGTCGCACCGTCTTCTTCAGTGGCTTTCCCTCTGAAGAGCTCGTATGTGTTCACCCATTCGTCAAAAGGCCCAAATTCCGCCTCCAGCTCCTTGTTGTACAGCTGCAGAGCAAGATTATCGAATTCGAGAGGGGTTATTTACACAAGCAATATTGTAGCCTATGTTTGGGCTCTCTTTCATCCTTAATATCTGATACAACCAATGCCTTCTGTGATTTGAGTACCTGCAGCGTGGCTAGTTTGGTAGCCACACTCAGATTTTGCTCCTTGGTTCCTTTTCCCTTCGACTTCTTCTTCTTGTCTCCATCCGAGGAGCTGCTGACTGATGAAAGACACAGCATGTACATCTTAAAAGAGAAACACTTGCCAGCGACATATTACGTCTTATGGAGAGGCTTCGGCATTTGCTGGCTTGTTTGACAGCAGGAAGGACGGACCAAGAAAAGGGGCAAAGGAAAGACCCATTATATTTTTGGGACAGGAAACTAGAGGGTCAATTTCATGAAATTTGGGGCAGAGAAATAACTTATTTACTTAGTTATTATTAATTTGGAGGAGGGTTGTGGTTAACATCTGTAGAACAGATAAAATCCAGTGTCATCTTGTGCAAGAGTGACATGTGTGATTTATACCAATTCAATGTCATCTTTATCTAAAAAATATAGGTCCAAGCTACCACCTTTCATCTGCCTTTGTGATAATCCTGCATAACACTGCTAACAGCCAGACAAACCAGCAAATGCAGAAATAATAAGCACCTTCTGTCCTAAATCTTTTCATCTTTCCAGGTTAAAGCCCTTTAAGACTTTGAAATCCACCCAAACACAAGGGACACAATGAACCAGAGAGAATAAAACCAGTAGTGTCCAGCAGCAATGTTTCCATTGCGAGCTCCGTCATGCATTAACAGAAAGACACATCCAGCACGTCAGCAACCTGAATGCACTGAAACCACGAGTGCAAAACCACAGGTGTTGTACCATTGACACTAATTTCCATAAAGACCAGGAAGATGTCCTTCAAGGAAGGCATCAATGACTTAAAATTAGCCAATGATGAAATCCTAGGTTGCATGTTGTCCTTACCCAATGAGTGTATTCCATCGCTGAGCAAGCTGTGGTATGACGAAGCTGGAATGCACAATAATGTTGTGTGGGAGTCAGGGACACAGCATTGGCTGACCCTCCCCAAATACATTTCAGTGATGAATGTGTCGGGCTTTCTAGAAAAGATTTTCTTATTTTTTTATGGGTCTCAGTTAAGGGTTGCAATCGTTTTTTACTCCCTTTTAACCAGCAAATGCGGCAAAGGCCCTGTTGTAGTTTTGACAACATCTGTTTTAATCAGCTGATTCACCCAGCCACCAACATGGCTGCCAAAACATGATGACATCTCACCTTTTTCAAAGACATGAGGGAACGGAGATCCCTCTGCCAGTTTGGCCTGGATCACAGACAGAAAGGCGCAGGCTTAGGTTCCCATGTTTAAAATCAATTTCTCAAATTTAACTACTTTGGTCTGCAAGAAAAAATCAGAGTGACCTGTTTGTCGACAGATGCGTAGTATTTGGACCACCAGTCAATGACGCTCTCTGCTGATTCGTCAGCGATGGTGCGTCTCCTCCTCTTGGTGGAGCGATGGCGCGAGCTTTTCCTGTCCTGCATTTGCAAACATACACATATGTTATTTTTTAAAAGATCATTTGAGAAGATGAACATTTTTTTTTCAATGTGTACAATATTTTTATTACCCTTTTCTTTGCAGTTTCTGTTTTTTCAGGTGGTGGGGTTGGTTGTGGGGCCAGCGGAGGGGCTTCCTCCTCCACAGTGATCAGAAAGTCTTCGTTTTTGAGTGCTACCGTGGAACTGGTCTCTCCAGCATGCTGGGACACTTCTACTGGAGAGGAATACAGATTACCGGATATAGTTGCTGTCATAAAACACACTCACACCGTCTTACCCTCTGTTCTTTGAGGCTCAGTTACGAGGGTACTGGGTCCAGGTGTGTCTTTGGGTAGTGTGTGTATCTGTATGGGAGCAGGTGGTACTGGAGGCGGAATGTATCTAAAGGCCTTGAGGTTGTTGATAATGTGATTTCCAACCAGGGTGCTGCGACCAAAGGCCCGCCAGTCGACAACAGTGATGCTGAGGGGCGGGTGGAGATGCTCGTTCTCTGGTAACTCCTGCAGGGCACGTCAATAAAACAAGCAAACCCGAAAAATTTGGAATGATTAAATGCTTTTCTTAAGATGTGATAATCCGACAATTCCAACAAACATAAGACAGATCTTGATAGATCTTGTCTCTCATCTCACCAGCTCTATTGTGTCAACCAATGTAGTGAAGTTCGGGTTGGACTTGTACTTCTGAATGACGGAAGAACGCAAAGTTTTCCCAGCACACTCGATGAAGACCTGGGCACACAGATTACGTTTATGGTTCTGTTGATAAAACACTTTCTTTAGCATCTTGCCTGCCATTGATATTCACGCACCTGCGGCCTGTCAACAGAAAGCAACTGAACCTTCTTCAGCTCCCTCAGACCCCAGAATAGCACCTGATGGAGAGACAAAACAAACCCTTTCTTTAACCCCAACAAGAAAAAGGCACATATTGCTATCAATGTCTCACAAACCTCCAGTCTGTAGGTGCTGAGAACAGGTCTGATGTTGGCTGGAACCTTGTAGATGCCTCCTTCCTGTTCCTCTAACGGCGGTAGACTCTTGTCTCCAGAATGTGGGATCTGCACATGGATCACGGTGACTCGTTACGCCTCTTTGATTTGTGAACCAACTGCAACACAAATGACTTTGTGGCTAACCTGGATCAACTCGAAGGCTGCGAGCAGGTCACCTCCCGATTGGTTGCCGCAGTGTATAGGGCTATACTTCAGTGTTGGGGGGGTGTAAGCCTCAACAGTCAGCCGGACCTCCGGCACAGCCACTGTGGTCCCCAAATACTCTGCCTTCCCCTGCATTCAGGGTGAGACAAACAGTTTAGTGTGCTCAAGTCAATTCAACGTCAGATTAAGAACTGAGGAATTTAAAGGCCAAATGTCAGTATAATGTAGTGAATCAGTGTGTGTAAAATACTGCGGCCGATCAAGTCCATTACCAAGGCATCGTCATCATACACTTCTATGATGATGCGTGGCGGTTCCTCCTTGATGTGCTGCAGCTCCCCATTCAGCAGGATGGGGCTCATTGGCAAACACTGATTCCAGGTGGGGCTGAGAGTCTGATTGATCACCTGCACAAAACACCTCAGTGAGGAAAACATACAACACTTTTGCTCTTCTCCGAGGATAGTGTATGTGCTTACATTGGTGGTTTGGCAATGTGTCAGAAAAGTGACCCGAGCAAAAGGGTCAGACAGGCCGGTGTTGTCCCCAGCAATCAAACCTCGAGCCTGATACATGTGGCACCTCAACTGGAACTGATACTGCTCTGAAGTCACACATAGACAATTGTGAGTCTAAGTTCTATACACATAAAAACACAGAGAAAGGATTCTTTTGAGGCGGGGGGGGGGAAGCCAACATAGAACTGCCACCTGTGCAGATGAGGTGAGCGGGGGGAGTGCTGCCATCAGCTCCCCCTGGTGCAGGGGTGAGGCCTGCAGGTAGGTCGTCCAGCATGTACCTGGAGTCTGCCCGGGTTCCAAACCACAGATACACGTCCAGTTTGGCTTGGACCGACAAACCTCCCACACGCTTTCCTGGAGGCTGCAGAAAAAACATACAAGCAGAAATGTGTCGATTTTTCTCTTAATTCTGGACTATTGACAGACACCAAGGTACGTAAAAGCTACATTTTCCTACCTTCAGGTAAAGTGTGATTATCTTGCCACAGTGGATTCCTCGAGCCTCCTGGCTGCTGGAGAAAAGCAGGTCTCTGGCTCGAACCCGAGCATAAGCGACGCGCTTGTTGTTGCTCAACATCCATACAAACATGTCCGGGACGGTGTGTTGCGGCTACAAAGTTTGTGATATTTTTCAGTTTAAAACACAAGACACTGCCCATTGATGGCACTACACTGTACAACAATTTATATTTTGTGGTGAAAATGTTCAAAATGCATCAAAATCAAGAGCAAATTAGACGTTGAAATGTAAAATGTACCTCCTCTACAAGGAACCGCAACTTGTGTATGAGTTTTGTTGCGTCCTGCAGCATTTTCTTCAAACTGGCAGCTTTCCTCTTCCTCTCCAACACAGAGCGAGCTTCCCCGATCATGCTCTCCTACAATGCATACACCTGAATCTTTAGTTGTACTCCTGCCCACAGTTACTGGTAGTTAGGGGTTTTTAGTGCCAGCGAGTGTACGTGTATGTCAGATTTTCCCACCAGTTCCT
The DNA here is from genome assembly GCA_903171835.1 of Mullus surmuletus. Classification (NCBI taxonomy): domain Eukaryota; kingdom Metazoa; phylum Chordata; class Actinopteri; order Syngnathiformes; family Mullidae; genus Mullus; species Mullus surmuletus. The sequence continues at coordinate 461,441 of CAESWR010000647.1, read as the reverse complement.
GTTTACACATTGTGAGGCGTTTCTTGTCCAGCTGTGTCAGGAAAGTGGACTTCAGCTGCGCCCTCAACTTGGCCTCAGCTGCTGCTATGAAGCTCCTGTGGAGAAGAACAATTCAAACATGAAACACAATCATTGGCAGGTGAAGAGATACACACGCTCAGCCAAAAATGAAAATTCCCCCATCATATACCAATCATCATGACAGACAAATGGGGAGTTCACAAATCACAGTTGCAGTGATAAAGTTGAAATACCTGGCGTCCGAGCAGAATTCTTTTAGGACCGTTCGAAGCAGGTTCTCTGCCCCTGGTTCGGACTTCCTGTGAAGCTCTGATGCACTGGCCATACCTTCCTCCTAAAATTTTTTTATATATATATGTGAGAATAGAAGTGGAAACATTTTATGGGCAGAGCCACAACACAACATTCCCATTCAAATTCAAATTCATTATGGGCAGAACGACAAGGCAACATGATGGTGATGATTGAACAAGAGGGTAGCTTTGTGCCCCATTTAAACACATGACATCAACAAATAAATATGAATATGAACATACAAACAGAACAGAGATGTTCTCCAGCATGTTGGAGTTGTAGAGTCGGCAGGTTCTGTCCTCCCATTGACTCCGCACATGGATGCATGGCTTCTGTTTCTCCAGAGGCAAATACATGTAGTACCTAGGCAGACACACACACATATACTGTATGTCAACATTGGTATATGGGGTGGAGGTAGGATTATAATCAGCGCAATTACACAACAATATGAATTAAATCAAAATAACATGTAAGTTCAACCTGTTTCCTTCGACGAGGAGTGGTTTTTCAGGTGGAGTTGTGGATTTGGAAGTCGAAAGTGTGTCCTGGGGCTCTCTGGGCAGGAGGGGGGATGTGGGGGAGGTAGGGGAGGAGCTGAGAGGGAAGGAACCAAAAACTTCGCTACTGTCTGGGACTTCGAACACCCTCCTCCTCCGGCTGACAGCGGGACTGGCGGCACTGAGGCTGGCTTGGCTCGCCGGCTCGTGGACATTACCATAGTTACCTTGGAGGGGAAACCAAAGACGTTTAGGGGTTTTCTTTGTGTTGCATCCAACAAATCCTGTCTTACAGAGACCAAAAGCAAAAGTCTTTCAGTCGCTATGAATGTATTGAATTCTGGTCTCCTGTTTTTCTCATCATACACTTCTTGATAAGTAATTCCCAGAACTAGAGGAATGGTTCAGGAACTCACCAAAAGAGAATTCAAAGCTAATGGGCTTGTCTCCAATCTTCCTGTCAATCATTGAGGCTTCAAATATCGCCCCAAACAGGATGAAGTTCTCTTTATTCTCTGCTTTCAGCTGAACAAAGAAACATGTTTGAATGTAGCACAGAAGCGAAACTCTTAAGTTAAAAAAATAACAATAATGGTATAAGATGTTGATAAGCATCAGATGGTATCACCTTTGTTATCTTATACCTTTAAAGTCGAAGATGCTTTGTAATTACAATATTATGACGCTGGAATGTATGTTCATGTTACAGGCAGGACTGTGCATATCTTTATTACTATGGCACTATTACAATATTATCTGTATGTGGATTTGGATTATCTGGTGGATTAAACAAAATTATTGCAGAAAAGAACAAATATTACCAAAGGCGGGGATTCCACAGGGAGGACTTCTGGGGCTCCTGCTTTTCCTTTGTCATCATCAGCTGCTCCTCCTGATGCTCCTCCGGCTCCGCCTCCCGCAGGACCTTTAGCGTCCTTCCCTGCAGCCTTTCCGGCCTTGGTCTCTTTCACAGTCTTGACCATCCGGTTGAGCTTTGATTCTGACCCAGACCCCCCCGAAAGGATCTCCACTGCCAGCTCCAAGTAGACCCGCCCCCTTACGGCAGAAACAATTAGACAGTTGTTGTTGTTGCATCTATTTTGCATTACTATTATTATTATCATGAATAAAGTGTTACAATTTTGGTGATCTTTTCATACGGTACCTGTAGGACACACCCTCTCCGATGCCCTCGTTAAGCTCCACTGTGTCGTCACCCAATGAAAAGTTTCGTGCAGAGCCATAAAGGTTGATCCACGCAGGGCCGAAAGTTGGTAAAAATCCTTCAGAATAATCAAAGAAATGGAGATTAATAATTTTTTCCCCGGGAAGCTGGTCTGCTCATCTTTTATCTATTGGTTACCATAAACTTCTTGACATTTTTAATTTCTTGTACTTGTTGAACCTCTTCATTCATCCTTACCTCTGTCCCCATCCTGTTCATTTGAGATGCGTCTCAGGTCGAAGTAGTGGGTTCCTATGGCAACATCACTCATGCTTCCCTCATCCCATACCTGTGCGGACACAGATGAGTCAGTCACATGAATTTCATGAAAATGGTCATGACATTCAAGAGTGTATTTGTTGTCTTGTGACACCATTCAGACCTGGATCTTCATTCTTTGGCACAAAGGGGGAAACATCTCTGTGAAGATGATCTGTTCGTTCCACACTGGGTCTGCTGTGGACTTCTGTGTGGATGTGCGGCCCTGAGAGGTGAGAAGAAGACAACGTTATAAAATGTAGACAAAAAAATAATAATTCAGCTTCATTCCAATGAACGCTCACCACTTGTTTGAAGAAGCCGACGACCACATACGGGTCAATGAGGGCTGTGTTGTCTCCTATGAAGGCCTTGGTGACGTTGGCCATGATGCTCGAGTTGTTCCGGGGAAGACCTTCAGCTCGATAGACCTTCACATAGAAGCGAGCCCAGGGTCTTTCTGCGGGAAATCCTTCTGGTATCAGCAGATTCCTGAGAGTAGGACATTCAAAAGCATATTTCAACCCAAAAAACGTGAAATACATATTTAGAGATAAACAACATGAAAGCTAGTGTGTCGTACTTGTCTATCTGCTCTTCAGCATCACTTGCTTTCATTCCGGGTTGCATGGCATCTCCCTTTGTCGAGACGCTGATGTCACACTTTACATAACCTTTGACCCCTGTGCTAATGTCACCAGCATTGTTCAGCATTGCCCACTTATTGATGAACTGGTGACCTGACAGAGAAAGAGGAAGACAGAGGAGTAAAACACTGGGCAGGGGTGTAACAGCTTGTCCTTTATTCTTAATTAAGACAAATAAAAGCGGAAGATGTTGTGAGGTTAATTATGTTTTCGTCACCTGGCTGTTTGTACACTGTCCACACATCCAGTTTAAAGGAGCCGATGCAGAAACTCCTCAGCATCTTAGAGTGCATCACCTGAAAGTGACACAAAGAGACACATTTTAACAAAGATATGCATATGCTCGAAGAGGGTTAATGGGTTATGGGTTGTAATACCATGAAAGCAGAGACATACCCAAAGTTTTTACTTAAAAAAAAACAACCTTGTACTTAACTTTTGGAAATAAAACCCAACATCGACCTTTCACTTGGTCATCTTACTCACCGTCAGTTTGATGACTTTGTCGAAAAAGACCTCTTTATGGGCAAAGAAGTCAAACACAAAATACTGAAGGGAAGGGGAGAGGTTGGACAATTAATTTTAAGAGTCCAAAGATTGAACAATTCATTGTCCGTGTAGTGCAGTATTTTTATTGGAAGCGATTTTTCTCAGTACCTCATTGTAAAATGGAGCGTTGGTCCCCTCTTTGACCGATGTCTGTTTTTTCTCATCACCAATCTCAATCACCACGCTGGGATCGATGTTTTCACCCACCAGCTGCCTGGCCTCTGTGATGTTGATGGCGATCTGTAAAACACACAAAAACGTATTCTTAGAGATGCCTGCTACATACCCCTACAATGATTAAACGCCCATCTTTGATTTAATCCCATTGCGACTAAACCGCTGTTGTTTTGATCATTTTGATATCACATTTGTTTCATATTCTCCAACATCTTTTATTCACCTGGAAGCTCTGCGGTTTCACTTCATTGTCCTGGATACGAGTTTTCAGTTTGGACCTGTCAAAGTTTCATTTTGTGAGTTTGATTCTTAAAAGAAGTCATTTTGCCGGCTTTAACATATAATAAATGAAGAATTGACGTTATGTGGGCAAAATACCTCTTGGTGTTTGGTAGTATTCTGGTTCGGACTGTGTGGCTCTCCTGTTGGTCCTCACTGTTTTCTCCCTCCAGCAGGAGCGATGCCTCAGGGGCCGCCTCCACCTCACTGTCTATAGACACATATATTTAGCAGGAATTAATTTGAATTATTTTTCTCGATGGTAGACACGCAAATCAAACAGGGACAATAACAGGATTAACTGAAATAGCCCATAATGACAGATAGTGACTATGTATACTGTGTGCCCAGTATCGCCCATGTGACTGTTTGACAAGGGCTTGTCTCAACCTCAGTG
>CAESWR010000647.1:439845-455010 GCA_903171835.1 Mullus surmuletus | reverse complement strand
ACTATTTCAGCTTAGACTAGATCCCCTTGCAAAAGGGTATCGGTTTAAGTGTACGCCAAGTTTTAAAAATAGTGTAGGAGTCGCAGTGTAACCATGTAGGGTGACGATGCAACTCCAGTTTCTGTTCTACCGTTTTAAGATTCCTCTTTTTTTTCTTAAGAAGACAACTTAAAAAGACACTTTACGTCAGTTCTGATGCAAGTAGAGATTGTCAAACAGAATTGCACGACTCAACGGATGAAATAAAACAAACTTAGTGAACTCAGCAGTCTGGGACATTTCCCCTCTTAGCATGTTAACATTTTTATTTGATTCTCTAAAATATTACGAAATATGTTTATCCGCACTTTTTAGAAAACTTTTTTTTAAATCTCTTTCGCACACATATGTCTAAGATGTCTAAATGTTGAAGAAATAAAAGATCCACCAAATGATCATAATTACAGATTAACACAGAAACTAATTTGAACTGTTAAAAGGATGTGCTCTGATAAGTTTGAAACAGAGACAAACATTAATTACATTTATTTAATAATTTTTTCACAGTCACTGGAGCATAAGTGCATTTACAAAAAATCTCACATATAATTCACTATTTTCAACAGACCAGTTCCCATCGGGAGTCTAGAAAGCAAAGTGTGTCTTCCAAGTCTTTAAGTCTCTGGATGTTCATCATCTGTATTTTGCCAGTCTTTCGGCCAGACACCAGATATAGTTCTCAGCTGGAAATTCTCCAGCACGTCTTCTGTTGGAGTCAACTGGGAGCAAAATGTCTCTGGATGGAGGTGGAGGCACTCCCCTTTGAATCACCTTCCATGTTTTCTCTTGTTGACTAAGACTGAAACCAGTGATGGCCACCAAGCTGCTCTTCTTACTTGCCAAAATCAAAATCGATAAAGGAATGACTTCAAACAAATCACTAAATACATGAAGTAATATGGCATTAATGCTCTAAAATAGCAGCTAATTAAATCAGACATTTCCAATTATGCCACTTTTTAATACGTTTGTGCATTTAATGTCTAATCTATTTGTTGAGTCATTTATGTACAACTCTATCAATTTTGACTTTGGCAATTTTGCTCCTCTTAGTTTGATATGGCCCCTCTTGTTTCACAGGAGTCTTCGACTTCTCTTCCACAGATGTGAGATCATGAGCTTCGGAAAGTATCTGAAAAGATGAAATGAGAAGGAGTCATTTTGAAAATCCCCTGCTGTTTAGTTGTTTACCAATTCATTTCAGTACTATGTAGCCATGACCATAACCATCATCTCGACTTAGAACCCCCCCCCTTTGTCTCTACATTCACTGACTTTGTGACATGACAAACAACACAGGCTAATGCCATGAACTGGTACATCAAGACTCAAACTCAATGTCACGTTCATATCATATCAGAAGAACCAGAAAAAAATACATGTCACTGGATTTTTTGGATACATTTGTTTAACCAAGTGGCTCACCTTTTTGGTCATAATCTTCAATGCAAAACCACTATTCCAGTGACAACATGGCCATCGTTGGAGGAAACCAAGTGGGAGGTGGAAAATTTGCAATATCCCATTGGCGCAAGTGACTTCTCCAAGATGGCAAATTGAATGTATGGCAAAAACTGGTATGATGTGAATGCACCACAATTACATGCTGACAGCTCAAGAAATGTGATGCAGATTGATTGATTTTGATTTCACTATGGAGAAAAAATAAATCAACAATATATATCCGTTCAGTAGCTTTGATGTCGCACCCTTGAGATTTTTTTGCAAAGTTTGTCGAATGAAGCTTTGATGATATCAAACAACCAGAAAAAACATATCAAAGAAGCCAGGACACATCAATCATTGGAAAATGTAGCATATCAGACTCGAGGAGGCTGACAGTAACATCCAGACAGCAAGACAAGTATCTCCGAAGAGATAACAAGCAATTTCAACACACAAACTACTTATAGTAAATGCGATGCAGAAAGCATCTGGGACAAATCTGATTTCTTTTACATGCTCACTACTTACTGTTTCCGCCATCACATTAGGAAGAGTAGAGACTTTTTGTTTCCACTCAGAAATAATGTGAACACGTACTTCATCAATGCAATTTTTTTCCCCCGCCTTACTTGTTTTTTTTATTCACTAGAACAGGCCAAGATGCCATAACTGCATGACTATAGGTTCCCCCTTCTATTTTTTCCTGCTGGAGGATCTATAGGGGGTCCCATTGGGCAGCGGTAAGACCTTGTGGCTTAAAGGAACAAGTGAAGACACAAGCTCAGACAGGCAGCCACTGGCAGCTTGGGTGGGGCCTCCTACCTGCGATGCGAAGGGCTGGGGAGCAGCTAAGGGCTGCCGGTGGCATGCTGGTTTCAGACGGAGGAGCCTGAAGTCACTGGCTGACTGACGAATGAGGGAGGGACATTTGGGAGAGGGTGCGGGGGCTTGGCTTCGCCTTGGTAGAACGAAGAGGACGAGGGCCGATGGTTTGGTTGTTTGGTGGGGACAGATGGATTGGGGCAAGCACTGTAGTTTGGAGGATGACTACTGATTGGTTTTCCAGATGGGTATTTTTCTTGTTTTGTGTTTGCAGTCAGTGCAATATTTGAGATGATTTAGTCTGACGTCTCACATGACATTTTTGAGCAATGTTTGCACAAGATTGGAGAGGGGTTTTTAGAAGCTTATCTTTTAGAAAGTGATCAGATGGGTGGCAACTGGGCCCAGGAGAGAGAGGTAAAATTCTGAACGTTTTGACAGGTGATGCAGAAGAGTAGGATAAGAGAGCCTGATCTGTGGGCGACGTTACAGAAGGAAGCGTAGATCACCGGACACAGTCGGAAGCCTTCGAGGATGGGGATGTGGGTGGATGGATCGGAGGACATCTGGTGGATTGAGAGAGAAAGCAAGGGGAAGCTGTAGAGTTAGGCGTAGAGTGCATCAATACCTGCCGGGGTGAGGACCAAGGCTTGTAGGAGGTCCGACAGAGAGACAATCCCCCTAACGACATCGCTGGCGTCAACCAATACTAAACGATGCACCTGACAAAGAGAGGAGACATGGTTAGGATGATGCTAGAGTGTTTCAAGCCAGATTCAAGATGATAAATATGAATCTATCTAAATCTAAGTCATATTTAGATGCAGATATCAGTCAAGATAACTTCCTCAGACATAAAAATGGGCCCTCCCCAAGCCGTCCTGTTTGCCTGTGGGCTACTGAACATGATGATGAGTCAATATGAATCTCCATGAAAATGAGAATATAATGCTTGATCTCAATCCAATGTGCAGAGTATCTGCTCTGTCAATCAACAATAGCTAACGTTGGGCGTTGTGGGGGAAAGATTGTTTGAATCCCATCTGGTATAAATGGAATTTGGCTAATATCGGGCAATTCTTAAGTCTAAATGGTTAAACCATTGGCGCTGACTTGCTGGTATTATCTGGATAGATGTGTTAGTTCTACCGTCATTAAGGCTGGAGAAAGCACTAGAACTAGTAGAAGCTGAGAAGCTTAGCCACATCAATCAGCTTGAAATGAATATACGTTACCTCGGCCTTAGCGATGCGGTCAATGATGGTCTCAAGTGTTTCATAAGGGTAACACTTTAGTACTCCCTCCATCGAGCAGTTTCTGGAGGCGATGGCCTCACTCATTGTCATGTTAAGGTTGTTGTAGTTCTTCTGGGCTGCCAAGTTCTTCGAGACAGACAGACAGAGAACAATGCTGAAACAATAACGGAAGTGAAGACTGGTGAGATTGGAAACACATTGTTATATCGTTTAATGTCAGTCACAGCTATTGAAGTGTTACATTTGTGGAATGAACTTACAATGACATCAAACCTGGAGTACAACGCCACCACTTTGTCTGGACAGAAGACACAAGGATGTGAGGAAAGACAAAGGACAGGCGCAATATGCAGACAAAACGTTCAGTCGGTTAAAGTTTTTAAGAGTACCTTCGTCATTGACTACAGGCAGAGCTGACACTCTCCTCTCTACGAAAATGGCCAGAGCATCGTAGACGGTGGCTGATTCATGTACTGTTGCAATCTGTCTAAAAGTACCGATTGCCACTTGACTGATCTGCTTTTGTAGGAACCGTGGTTTGGGAATCATGTGTCCCTGGTAAGGGTGAGGAGAAGAGAGGAAGTGTAGAAGATCTACAATTTGAACGAAGATAGAAACAAATGGAACAGAAAACTCATGGAGCAATAACTGCTCTTTCAGTGAATGTACAGAACATGAAGTCTGTCTTTGGAAAAGTCTCTAGGGCTTTCACAGAGGTGTGTGCTTACAAATATGTGGAGGAACTTGAGAATGCGTTTGTGAGTGAGGATGTGGAGGACGTTTCCTGACGCTGGGTCGATGACAGGCAGCCGGTGTATCTTGTTCTTCAACAAGGAGTAGATGGCATCAAACAGACTGAAGGGATGAGAAAAGTCATGAGCAGGATTAATCAGGATCAAATTCTTTATACCAATATAAAAAGCGGGGGGAAAAATGGAAAGGGAGATATTCTGGGTACTTTAATTAGAAACATGCAATGAATTGATACGGTGGAATTTCAGAAAATGATTTATGTAGTAATAAAGTATGGATAAATTTAAATCAGATGATCACAAAGACTGTCTTGACCTGGCATCGGGAGTGATGCTGATCAGCTGGTTAGTTGAGTATTCAAGATAGATTTCTGTTGAGAGAGAGACACACACACACACACACACACACACACACACACACACACAGATAAACGCAGACACACACATAAGTTAACATAAACTGCATACAATTCATCCTTGCCTAATAATGATTCACAGGTTGAGCCTACCTCTCCATGTTTCTATCTTGTGCTCTTCCAGCTCATAGATCTGAACCTGCAAACCAAACAGGCCAAATTATGTTCTCAATAACTACTATATATTCGATAAATGCTATAGTAGTCACTGGTCATCATTGAGCTCACCAGAGGAGACTTGTAATAACGATGGAGAATGTTGATGAAGTCAGTGATGGTCAGCATACCTGCATATGCACACAAACATACACACATCCAGACACTGAAAAACATGTGTGACCTATGAAGCGTGTATGAAGTGTGTGTATATATATATATGTATATATATATGTATGTATATATGTATATGCAATGTGAGAGCAAGTTATTGTGTTGACTTGGCATCAGTACACACACAAAATATGTAAATGTCAAAATGCCTATTTGATTACATTGCACCCATTAATAGAGGTTGGTTGGTATAGCGTTCCCATTCAGTATTGGATATGTTCCAAATGCTTGTGCATCTATCAATCAAATTCCCATATGGGAAATCGAGGATCACAGACAGCGGATGTGTCCATGAAGTAGAAAAAAAAAAGCATATCCTTAGTTTGAGGACACTCTGGTCTGCATGTTCAGTCGAGGTGGCGGTGTTTGTAATGCAACACTGACATCTCAGAGTTGACCTTCTTTCCACTAAATGTTAACATGCGCACACAGTCACCATGATTTAAAACCCCCAAGCGAGGAAACCTGAACCCTTGCGGTCTTGCTTCAAAACTGTGCAGAAGTATCGCAGTAGGCTACAAACCTGTTACCAGTTAGCACGTATCAGCACTGAACGTTCGTATCGTTGGTTTTATTTTCCACATATACTAAAAAACTGTGAATTTGGACCATTGCCTGTCAAGGTTTTCAACAGTGTTAGAGTCCAAGCGAGACTTTTTGTTTGTTATTTATGTTACACTGCTTTGCTTTCTCGTAATCCCAAAACAAAACGGCATCTCTTAGGGGTATTGGTAACTGTAACTGTTAATTGGATGCAGTATAGATGTATAGTACAGCTCACCCACAAAACACTTCAGTTTGTTGTCCCATAACGGTGCTGCTCTCACACCATTAGCCACCAGTGCAAAGAACGCCTTCTTCACCTGGCAAAAAAACATAGAAATATTTGAATATTTGCTAGCTGATTGTCATGTAATTCATGTCCGTTAGTGTCCTGAATTACCTGCAATGTCGTGTCAAAGATGACCAGTTTGGAGCTGGTGGGGATAGCATCATAGCAGCAATGACTCTTCATGAAGTTCATGTAAATCATTGCGTCAGGGTCTGTGCCTGGTGGAGGTGGAAGAGCGTATGCACAGCTACCTGCAAATACACCAATGGGCCAGAGGAACACAAAGATATCCAAAGCAGTTATGAATAACACCTTTTGGCAATAATCACAATCAACACAAAATCTTCATTACCTCTCGCCTTCATTAAGAGACCTTCGTCTTCGTCCTCATCCATCTCAAATAATGCAACCTGGTAGAGGAAGGATATTATGATTTAGCTGATAGAATAATTGACTTCCGAAGAATATATAATGAATTGTTCCAGAATGAATAATTCCCCATTGTATATGGTATTTATGGAAAGCCAAGTGAGTATTTACTTATTGTCATCCATTCCCTCATGGTCCAAGGACACAAATTTACCGCAAAAGTCATTGTGCTGTATTTGGCACAGACTAAACAGACCAGACTACATGCTGACCTCGTATAGTCCGATCCAACTGTGCACGGTTTGAACGCCAAAGGGATCGATATCAATTCTCTCATGCACTTATCAGAGGGAGAAAGAAAAAACTTTCACCAATCATTTCAGTGAGTTCAAGCACAGATAATAAGGGTGAACCCGGTTGTGCGACTTTCATTGGAGTGTTTACACTTGCAAAGCCAGGCCCGTCCAGATGCACCTTGAGAATTCGAACACCTGTCCCCCATGATTCATGATCTTCTCACTCAACAAATGTCTCCTCTGTTTTGGCAGACAACGGCGACATATAGCTGGCGCAGACCGTAGCCAAAATGATTGTCTCAGGAGCAGCCGCAAGCCGTGTGAACAAGCGAAGCATGTGTCGGCAGGAAGCCAAGAACCTGTTGATGGACCTCAGCAATGTGAGAAGAAGCTAGTAGCAGGACCACTAAAAGGTGGGCTTTAGATGAGGTTCGAACATGAAAAGGGCTGTTTAGGAGATTGAAAAACCCAATAGTAGTTGTTGGAGAGACTAATTTGATGCAGATGAGAGACCATAGCCTCCAAATTGTTCATATCTGCTCATTTATGAATACATACAGTATAATCTCAGTGTTTCATCTTCTCGCATCTATACAAAAAAAAACTCCCCATGTGTGGGGGGCATATGGGTGTTTCTTTTGCGCCCACTTTACTGCAGAAGATGACTTCCAGCCCAAATTTAAACTGGGAATTTCCATCCCATTCCCATTTGTTTGGACTTTTCTCATTGCAATTACAAAAGCTTCAACAGTTTACATGGCCACTTGACATGATTTTGTCAAGTACACGTCAGGTTTTGTAGTGTATCAACATTAGGGTCAGGGTCTGTTTGGTTTAAGGACAAAAGAGACAACTGCTTTTCCAGTGTCTAGTGTGCGGTACAATGTTTGGAGTGGCAACTCTTGACAACCTGAGTATGACGATGAAAGAACACTGTGGACCAATTGTGTGACGTGCCAGTGTGGAGGATCTCTTCAATCAGCACAGATGCTATGACTTTCATACACTTGTAGCTTTGTGTTCATAGGGGACAAATCTGTCAGGTGGTTAGTGCACAAGATATCTTACTCTACTTAATATATAATCACTGCAGAATTCCTTTGCATTTCCAATCGCTTAATTCAGGACTTAATTATAATTATACACGCAGTTTCAGTATTTATGCTTTTATGGCTTTTCTTTGCCTCTTTGCATGCTTTGGCAAACCCGTGTTAAGCAACCTAGAAAGCCTTGACAGAGGTTTATGGTATCCTGGAGGGCCGACATGCTGATTCCCGGAAAAGATTGAGTAAACGGCAGCTGCTTTGCCGTCCTGTTGTCACCATGAACATGGTTGACTGATGAGGGGAAATGCACAGATAGGTTATAATAACCGTCTAGGTGGACTGGCATGAATATATCTCTGTTATACCTGCATTTTCAGTCAGCACGGTCCTATGCAACGAGTGCACTTTATTTTCTTTTTTTTGGTCATATGTTGACCTCAGCCTACTTATAGCCTCAATGAAAATGTATTACAAGATCAACCTTTCCCCACCGGGATCATGTGTCCAGTGGTATAAAATCAATTTCCTTAAATTTACTTGTTGATTAAAAGCCACGCTGTGGCTTGAATATCTCTGGCGTGGTTTCAAATGATAATCGAGACCCTCAGAAGGTTGATCTCTGCATTCTTGGGGTTAAACCTGACCCCTGTGCCCCAAGACTAAACACCATACATGACGGACGTGCATTTCACTCAGGCGAGAACATTCAGCGTGGATCGCAACTCCTCTGCATGAATTCAAATCTTGCAGAGGTTATCCAAACCACAGTCTGTCACCCATGCATGGTCCGTTTAGCAGTGAGTACTAACCGAGCACATGTACTTTACTCATGACGTGAATTGAATGCAAAACCAAGACCAGAATTTACAGAGGTCTGCTTACATTTGTCATCATAATTATTATTACTTAATGACAGGTACAGCCAATCAAATTGAATGAAGAGAGTCATTAAGTCATGAAGTAAAATTGATACCTCAAAGGCTCTGTTGACACCTCTCAGCTCAACAGCTACCGAAATATCAGCGCACATATGGGAAGTGTAGGCCTTGGTTTCCATCTATTCATTTAACCACACACTGTTTACGACAATTGGACAAAGCTACTGTGATGTCAGCCATTGGTTTGCAGACTCGTGTAGACACAGTTTGGCATTTTGGCAACCTGTCTTTAACAAGTTTATTGTCAATGTTGGATGATCATAAACGCATGCAAAAAGAGATTTACTGAAACACATCTTGTAAATGAACAGTCAATTTCTGTAAAATTTAGTCTATTCTACATTACAGCTGTCTGCTCCTGCTAGCTATTAGAAAAAAGTGCAGGTTTGCATCCATCTTTTATAGTTGATGTGCAAAAGTAAAAAAGAAAAATCTTGAACAGTTGGTCTCGAAGGCACACAGAAATACCAGTTTTTTCCAAAGATGCAATAAATAGAAAATGAATTTGGGGGAGGGGGGACTCTTTTCTTCCGCAGTTATCTTTTTTTAAACATAGTTTTTTGACCTATTTGACCTATTTTGGACGATGAGCTGCGTCATCATGTTATGTTATTCGTGTTATGTCTGATGTCTTCACCGTGTGGGGAGGAGAGAAAGTTCGAGAACAGCCCCGTCTTCGTCCAGACTAACCCTGATCCAGGCTCCAGGTCCCGCTCCCCACTACAGCAATAATGTCCTGTCTGACGCACATGGTTGCTTGTGTTTACAGTCTAAGTTATCTCTGTAGCATATTTCTGCATACAAACATGCAGAAATGTGTAATATGTCAGTTAAGAAATGCAAATGGATGTAAACATCTGAATTTTTTTTTTTTTTTTCTACACTGCAGCCTCTCGGTGTCAAAGTCATGTCCAAGCACACACAAACAAGCCGCAGAATGTGGGCAAAGCAGAGGGGTGTGTGTCGGTGGGGGGGTTGGTGGCCTTACCTCTGAAGAGTGAGAGTCCATGGTTGAAGAAGAGGAGTTTGGGGTCTGCCTCTGCTGGGCCGGACCCGTTGGCCACCCTCTGGGCATTTTTTGAAAAGAAGACTACTACACCCTCAGCCCGTTGTCCCGTTGACACATCTGGCGGGCCCTGGCAGCATGTTAGGTTGAGAAAGTGATGGCAGTGTCCAAGCGAGGTAAGGAGGAGGAGGAGGAAGGAATTGAGAGGGAGAATCGGAGGAGGAGCGGGGAAAGAGACGAGGACAAGAAATCAGATGCCGCTGGGCCTGAAAGTCTGGGAACGGCCGCGGTCTAAATCTGGACTGAGTGGGTGAGAGGCCGGTGGTATTCACAGAGAGATAGAGGGAGAGAGGGCGGGGAAAACACCCAGAGGAGGAGTTGGGAGGGAAGGGGTCTAAAAACAGAGGCAGGCTATAATGTATACTTGAATGGTGACAGATATTACAAGTACTTTATCAATCACAGGTGAGAAGCTCAGATGCAGCGTCGCATTACGAAGGCACGTCCATTTTATTTACATAGCACCAAAAAAAAATCAATTATTGCTGGACACTTTCGCATAGAGCAGGTCTAGGTCCACGCTCTTCAAATATTAAAAAAATTCAGTGACCTCCAACAAGCCGGCTAAGCAGACCTTTTGCAAGATAGGCGAAAAAGTCTCAATAGGAGAAGAAACTTCTAAGAAGAACCTCAACTATTAGTACCATTACTGCTGATAGTGTTTTGCATATCTTAAGTGAGACCTACCCTTTTTTTTTTTCTAACCACAACACTCGCATATACTTGGGTACAGATGTTATAAAAGGTCATTTCAAAGGGATAATTCTGCCAAAAATGAAATTACACTCATTATCTAATCACCACTATGCATTGCAACCAAATCCAATGTGATGGATGGATGTGATTTGTCAGCATGTCATCCAACCCTTCTGGACGTATCCGGAAAACAAATTCCACTACTTTCTCTTTGAACACTTATCACGTTTGATATCCTGAGACAACAAAGTTTTGCGAGTGAGACAGAATTTAGAGAGTTCACTGAATCCAGTTGCCATGCCATAACACTGACCACAGCTGTTTTACAGTGTTGTACTAATAATAAGTGCAGTTATCCAAATGGGCCTGCTGCTGCTGCTGCTGCTGAAAGTGAAAAGCCCAGATATTAATAGTTTACAACTGTGTGGAGTACTGACATTCAGAATAGCACAGCCTGATTTCTGTGTCTCTAAACACTGCTCCTGTCATTGCTTCCAAGCATGTTTTCCATGAGTCCTTTCCAAAAATTTCATTGCACATATACCTCAAATAATTTTATTTATCCATCATCCTGAGCAACTTGGTCAGCCCTTTCACATGACAATGTTACAGCTCTAAAGTTAGTAAAAAATATTACACTTTGCACACACGGTTATTTAAATTCATATAAACTCTGAAAAAAAAAAAACAGCCAACAGATCTGACAGCAGCATGGCTGTAATGTAAATAGTTGCCACTACCTTGATACTTCCCCTCCCTTCAAGAGTTGTAAGGCCTTTTAAGACCGAAAAACACTTCACACCAGTGTTATTCCGTAAGACAAGAATTTTAAAACTCTATAAATCACAGTGTACGTTAAATGTTTTGACAATTGCCAGGTAAACAGCAGCATAACGCAGTGCCTGTCCAAAGTACTTTACCTGGAATGTGTGCTTCATTGGCTGTGACATACTGCGCTGCTGCAAGAGTTGGATTTACTTTAAAAATTTTCCAGAGCCTCTACCAAGGGCCACTGCTGTGTTAAAGCAGCAGCCATGGTGGAAATTGTCATGTGTGCGTGTTTTTAAACATTCTTTTATGCATGACTATTGTTAATGTTCAAACATGGCCTTGATGAACATGCTCACATGCTTATAATGAGGTTAACGGTATAAATACATCACAGAAAACAATCTGAATGTTATATCTGCCTCGACTATTTCCCAAGTTGCATTACTGTTGCATAGTCAGCATATGTAGAATGATTTAGAAAAGTGTCTAAATTTGACAAATTTAGCACATCTGATGTTCCATGTGATGGATTATGTAACTCCAGCATGTTTCAAGTCTTTAGAAGGCAACTTTGAAACCTTTAATACAATAATAGAAAAATCTGACCGTTCAAATCTTACAATAAATTGATCTTCTTCTTGTAGACCTTGAACGTTGGGCAATGGACATATTTTGTTATACACAGTAAATGCTGTAAAATACTAAAAAAAAAAAAAATTTAAAAAATACACTGGTGTATTTTTAGGTGTTATATTTCCACTGCGGCTGCAGCAATGGGAGCTCACCTTAATTGGATGAGCTGCCATAAACTGCTGACCTCAATTTAAGTTACACATTTTGAGTTATACCTTCCACTATCTCACTACGATTCATTTTTTAAATCCCTAATTTCTCGTGTTTGTTAAGACTCTGCTTCAAGTTTAATATTTTTTCCCCCAGACTTTTCAGCTCAAGAGTGAATGCTTCAGAAACTGTCTGATGTAGAAGATGTGTCCGTGACGACCCTGAGCTTTTGTTTCCGTTCTCGGGTGGTGAACATGTTGACAAGCTCCTCACAAACTGGGCTGCGGACTTGCACAGGCACTGCTGGCGACACTCGATCCGGGACTCTCTGACTGAGGCAGGCTGGAAACCGAGGCGCGGCCGTCAGTTGGACCCTCGCCTTCACGGTCAAAGCGGTGCTGATGGCTGACCACCACACTGGAAGAGGGAAGGGGAAAAACGAGTGGTTTTACTGAGGAACACACTCTGCTTTATCCTTACAAACAAGGATTGTGTGTGTGTGTGTGTGTGTACCTGGATGGGCTGCTGGGCTCTTGTTGGCGAGGCTCAAACTTAGAGATGTAGCTACACTTGGACCACTAAACAGACACACAAATCAATTAATCATTTAGGGGAAATAACTGCAGGTGAATGATTTTTTCTGCCATGGGCAAGTGCGTGATAACATATTCAAATGATAAGAAAAACCTAAGAGCACAGCCTTTGTTTTAGCAGAGATTAATTTCAATCACTTTGTCACTATATCTACAGCTTGTTCCTCACCATGTGGGCAGGATCAGTGGTTCCAAGGTGAACTCCTTTCTCACACAGCGTGCTAAGAAGATTGATTCCTGCACACAAAATCAATAAAAACTCTCCAGTCATTCTCCCTCGGGTATAATGAGGAAATAATCTTGTTTGCCAACTTGGATGTTGCTGCGACCTCCGCCTCATATACCTTTGGTCCTGTTGTTCCAGTGCTTCTGCTCCCACTGGTCTAGCAGCAGGCTGAAATATCGGGGACACTCGAAGAAGCGCAGATATCGAGATGCCGACTGCGACGGGAAGATTCGCTCGAACTCTCCTTTGCGACTCAGCTCATCTTCGCTCTCTGCGAGGACACGGACGTCCTCTGGGGTGAGAACGTCCAACACTGTGGAGAGGAACTCCTGATGGAGAGAGACAGGAAGGCTGTAGTTGGTCTGGTGTAACAACATCTCCTGAAACCCAATTTGAAATCTTTATTCGCATCTAATTCAAACGGACATATCAAATCAATACCCAAGTTTGAATCGGAGTGGATTTGCGTACCTGGTCAGCATAGCGTTGTGTCAGGTAAAAGGCCCGCTTGACCTTCTCATCCGGGTCGGTCTGCCATCTGCTCACAGCACACAGACTACACACACAGATATGCACACTTTATAAAGAGTTCATGCATCTTTCAGTAGACTATTGTGACAAGTTAAAAAAGCGCAAGTGCAATGCAGGTATCACATGAAGACCCACATTCAAAGAAATGTAATCTCATCTCCATGTGTCTCGGTCGGATGTCTGTGGAGCACAGGAGGCTCTTCCAACTCCGGCCCCATGGGCTCAGAACCACACCCTCTCTTTCTCTCTCTTACCTGCTGGTGGAGCTGGATGCACTGCTGCACGGAGTGACCACATCCTCTCTTTGAGGGATCCGGAATCCAGCCAGGTTCAGGAGATCTTTGATCATCTGCCCTTTAATGGAAACATCCAACCCTGTGTGGGAATGGAGGCTGAAAAAGAGGCAAAAGAAGACTACTACTAATAATGCATGCAGAAAGTAACTGCTTATAACAGGTTAACAAGCAAGAGAGTGTACTATGAAGCTGTCCTTATCAGCCAAACAGGATGTCAAATTTGTATGCCTGCACATTACCTGGGCGATACGTTGACCTCCAGGATCCAGGGTTTCAGTTTCTCGTCCAGCATGATATCAAAGCCAAACAACTCATGGCAGCTGTAAGCCGCCCGGACGTTTGTCTTGAGCAGAGTGTAAACATATGGTTCCGACCTGATAAGTGAAACAGGAGATGGAAATGGTTTTCATCATTTCTTCATTTCTGAACACCCAGGACCTCTTTTTGTTTTCATGTTCTGAGCGTAAAAATAACAATTGCTGTGTGTCTTAAATGAGCATCTTTAAGACCGAGTGACAGGATGGAAAACTTACGCAATGACGGTTTTTATCACAATGTCTTTAATCTTCTCCCATATAAGGCTGGTGTTGACTCCTTTAGCCTCGAGATGCTGCCACAAGGCCTTCAAAGCCCTAAAACAACACGCGATTCATTGGAATGCATAGAGACAGGAGACAGGAGGCATAGTTTGCCCCAAGTGATGCCACCCACTTGACTTAGGTTACCATTTGTGTCCCTGACAAGCCTTGTCGTCACTGTTTGCCTGGTATTCGGAGTTCTTCTTGTTGACGCTGTAGTTGGTCAGGTGCATGAACTTGTTACCCAGTGTCTTCATTGAAGAGGAATATCTGGAGAGAGACGGGACATATATAGTCCGTTAAATCAGAAAGTCCCTCGCCGATTAACAGATTTATTTCTGTCGTCTACTCTATTGTCGCGGTAGTGAGAACTGACTTGCAGCTGGCGAATCGGACCAGCCCATCCGGGAAGATGTAGATTCGGAGCGGGTCGTAGGATGTCACGTAGACATAGATCCTCAGGTCAAACTTGTTGCCACTGATGAGGTAAGGCTTGGAGAGGTACCTGCAAAACGAAGACACGATGACAACATTTTAATTACGGAAGAATATATGTTGAGAATGTCATGGTCAGATTTCCTGGAACCGTTCCAGAAGCTGTTTTTAATGAACAGGGGCTACATACTTCTGGACAAGTAGTGGTCTCTTGCGGGGCATTTGGCTCCATTTGTGGATGACCTGGATACCAATTCCCCTGGCTGATGCAGGCTGTCAGAAAGAAGGTGAGTGAAAAAGAATATTGTATTTGTGACATAAAGAACTGGATGTAATACTACTTCTACCAAAAACATTCACACAAACTAACTCAATTTATGGATATTAAACCTGCTCATTGCATATCTAATCCCCTACAATTAGTACATTAGTACATGAAGAACATACTGGTTTGATGATCCACTTCTGTCTGGAGCCCCCATCTTCCCAGGCTTTGCGCAGCAGCTTGATGTCCTGAGGGAGGACAAAGGTCCGGGGGAAAAAGTTGAACTCCTGCTTTCCAAAGCGGGCCTGCATCTTGGAGAGGTTCCTCCACAGCCGGTCCTTCCTGCCAATCTGGAACGTTCCTGGAAAGTGGTTCAACTGGGA
>CAESWR010000647.1:389348-401514 GCA_903171835.1 Mullus surmuletus | reverse complement strand
GACGAGGACGGAGAGGAGGGAGGAGTGGAGGCGTACTGGACCTGAGGATGAGGAGGAGGATGCTGTGGTTGGAAAGGGCCTGATTGATATCTCGGGTTCAATTATGGGCGATTAAGTAATAACATCACTGGGGCAAATAAAAACATGGAGGAGGAGCAAAGAAAAAGAAAAAATACTCTTTGAAGTTAATTGTGGGTATTAATATGGCTCTGATTAATCTTCAGCTGTATTTGCTGTAGAATTTTAACTTAAGTACACATTCAAAGGCAACTACATATAACTCATATGTTTAAAAAAAGGGGGGGGGCATTAAAAAAACTTTACTTTAACACATCAAAAAAAGCAAATTTTCTCTGAAACGGTAGTTTGTATACTTTAAAGGCAATAAAAAAAAGAATTATGAGGGACATATAATAAAAATAAATAAAAATAAAGATTGCTCATGTGATTGACGAGAATCAGCAACTTACTTCAACATTGATGTGTTCGGTTTTCTTCTCTCCTCTTCTCTTCTTTACGTCCGCCATACGGGCACGGGGTTTTTTAACTATATCTTTTTTTTTAAATATGATAATGTTTGTTGTTGCTTTGAAGTCCAAACGATCTCCGTTCGATTAGTTTTTTTTACAGTCTATGCCGCGTCCATTGAGTTCTCCACGCTCCACGCTGAAAATGCATATCCCATGACCCTTCGCGATCACTGGGCATGCGCGTGCCGGTGTAAACAGGAAGCGGAGGTCGGGTTGCTAAGCGACGCAAGGGAATCAGAAACGTCAAACTAAGAGGCAAGGTTGTCTAGGGGCAAGATATAACAAACGGTTATTTGTTTTAAAAGCTATAGAGACAATAGAAACGGACGCAATATAATAGGTTTTGGTTCATTTTGCTTTATTATGATTTCTTATTTGTATATTTTAGATATATATGTTGAATATATTTTTTTATATTTAAACAAAAAATATTCTAATTTACCTAAGCCTGTTTTTGTTTTTTTTAATTGTATGAGGGGCATTTTGCTATTTTAGTGATTCTTATGATCGTAACTATGATTACCAAACTTCCAATATGGCTAGTTTTGAAAATGATGGTGCCTATGTGTTATTTGAATAATCTGATGAGTGTTTTTATTTCCAATTGTTTCAAATAATGATGGAAAGATCCCAAATTATAAGATTAGATACTCCTTTATTAGTCCCACAGTGGGGAAATCAGCAATGCATCTGAGATTGCACATCAACACATACAGGATTTACTGGATATCAGTGAAGGGGTTTTCACCACCCCTCCACCAGGGGGCAATTATGTTATTCTTAATGAAAGTTGTTCTCTCATATGATGTGCACCACCAATAGAGTTCCATCCGTGGAGTACGTACTCATCCTCAGTTGCAAGAGTTGGGCAGTGATGACACAAACTTAGATTATATACTTATTGCCAATATGACAGTCAAGTTCTTCACCTGAGAGCTCATTTGAACCACTGTGATTCCTGTTTGAGCATTCAGAGTTGACACACACAAGTAAACACACATGTTTCTGGTTGGTTCAGCGGTGAATCAGACTAGCTGGGTCAACATTTTGCTTTGACCTGCTGATGGTGTGTGTATGTATGTGCGTGTGTGTGTGTGCGTGTGAAAGAGATGTGTTAATGTGGCTCGTTTGTACAAGCCTTTGTGTGAGCGTTTGTGGGGGAGCTGTTCACGAGTTTGGCTCATTTCAAGGGTCCGGTGTCACCATGGCAGTTTGTGACATGGAGCTTGCTTCTGCATATTGTTTGTCTTAAAGAAGTGGCTCTTGTGAACTGTGTTTCACTCCTACGCTCTGACTGCCATCACCCTGCATTCAGCAGTCAGGCGTAATGCAAATAGACAAAATATCGACCGCAACTTTAGACTGCAGCGAGAAAATGGTATCCTGCTCAGTGTTGTTTGAACTGTCAAGTTTTGAGGTGCAAAGTGTGAATGGATAGCTGCAGAGACTCCATCCATTTCCTATTCCTGAGGGCTGTTTTCACCTTTGTAATGGAAACTGAGCTGCAGACAAACCGACTGACCTCATGATGGTGATCATTGCCTCTTATTATTTCTTACTGTTTCCGTGTGTATTTTTGAACCGGTAATGTGTGTGAGGTGCTCTTTAGCCTTTAATGCTACAGATGATAATTTGAGACTCCAAAACTTACTTTCTCTGTCAAAGTTACAGATACCACACAGAGTATAAGACATGTCCATGGCTTAGAAATCAAAGTTCAAATCTAAAAATCAATTTGGAAACGTAGACCAAATGAAAGGTTATAGAAGGCTGGATACTCCTTGAGGAAAGGTTCATTTAATTGGAAACAGTTTTAATTACTCTGTGATATTGGGGTATACCAGTGTAAATCAATTTCAGAAAGACACACAAGAAAAAAGGAAGAGATATAAACAAGCAGGTTTTTTTTATTAGTAAAGAGTAACAAACCAGCAGGTTTAATGGGGTAAGAAGAGCCAGCCTGTACACATGTCTGCGGCTTTTTCACGGCAGCAGGAAGCCATCACCATAACATTTCTCTATGGACAAAGCTCAGCATGAACATGATGGAAGGAGAACAGTATGGACTAGCAATTCAAGCACAGGGCGAGACCACCACAGAGCTGCACGGCTCCGCAAACCATGATGGGATGCACTGTGGGATCGGGACAGGAAGTTAATTCTCTCTTTGGAGGAGACGAATGGATATACAGTATTGACCTCTAAAGGTATCGTTCCGTATAGAGTTGCACATTTTGCCTTGGTTATTGGTGGAACATTCTCGTTTGTAAAAGAGAATTCATGCAGTTTCGACGACCAAAACATCCCATCAGCTTTTTCACACTGCCTCTTTGCAGGTCAAGTCAAACTTCTGTCGACCTTGATACTGATTTTGACATTAAAAGTACTTTATCATAAGCAGTTTTCAGAGGATGTCTGTTTAATCAATACGAGCAGAGATTGAGGCATTTAGAAAGCTAAAGGCTCTTATCTTGTAAAAATAAAACTTCAGTGATGTGTCGTTAGTCTCTAAAGTAACAATTGTAAGTTAGACATACAGACAGACCTCAGTAAAGCTGCAATACACTGGTGAATTCAGAGCTGTTTTTAAGGCAGCGTTTTACCCTATAACCTCATGGAGACCCTGAGCGCTAGGCTGAGATATCATAATGCAGAACGTTCAAATTAATACAAAGTGACTAGCTCAGGCTCCCTAACAAACAAAGTTACTAGAAAGTAGAATTTCTCCTACATTCCAGTCATGTATCATCACTGTAAAAACCATTTGTTGACTGAGACTTTTAAGGCAGCCATATTGGCCACGCAGTTTAGCACCGTCATGTTTACCATGGTAACTGGACACTGTCAATCATTCTGTTGGCTCGTAAATGTATCTCAGATTTGAGCTTGCAATGTATGGAGGACCAAAGTGCAATTAAATAATAAATAAAGGAGGCATTATTCTTTTCAATAGCATCAATATTCGTTGACTGTTTTCAGTATATTAAGGTGATGTTGAAGGTTTTGGTTTTCCTTTATGTTTCAATTTGTATTGGATTTGTATTCAAGCAATGTTTCCCATTATGAATATAAAACTAAAAAAAATGCGAGCTGTGACTGTGTTTCTTACATGATACTGTCCGTTGACACACAGAGTACTTTTAAGGATTCATCATTATTATTGCTAATGCTGTTTTAATACTAGTTAATGTATTTTTTAATAAACACACAGCAACTTAGATTGCGTTGAGTGGAAATATGTGGTCATGTTCATTTCATTAATTATGTTTTAAACAGAAGTACTTACTGTTTCAGTGATGTCAACACTGGCAACATCAGATGCTTATTAGAAAGATTGTGTCAGAAGGCGTGTTCTTTTTTCTTTTTAACAATCTAGCACAATTACAAGTTTTTTTTCCTCTATCATGAAGTTTGAAATTTAAAGCAAAGCTGTGCACCATATTTACAGATGTATTTATGTAATGTATTTCTCTTACAAGTGCATTGTTCTCAAATCAAAACATGTCCAATAAATGACTTTACCGAATTCACTGTGATGTTGATGATAAAATAAAACAGCATTAAAACACTGAACAGTACAACAGCACTCGGTGGTACCTGAATGGGTTTCCATATGGGTTTGATGATCAACAGAATCTATTCCACTCACAGGTTTGCTTGCATGAGCTCATATTCGCTCCATTCTGTATCTCCAGCTGCTAGAAAGTAAATGCTTACTGCTGCTTGGTGCAAAAAAAACACTAAATGCTTAACAAGGGGAAGCCAGGGGATGCAAAGATGAGGGCACTGTGAGAGCAAAAAGCATTTGGTGAAAGTAGAGGGCAGCATTTCTGACAGCAGAACACATTCTACAATAAATTACATTCATCGGTAGAAACACTGCGCTGGGCAGGGAAACGGCTCCTCCGTCTGCCAATCACAACAGCCGTTATTCCCGAGACCAAACCCGGCAGCCACACAAGCTATTTTACAAGCCAAATGAGTGCAGATCCAAACACCATGGCGGGACTCGCCACAGGCGCTGGAAGACAAACATACAAACAAAACAAACCCAAAAAAACAACAAAAAAACGTGGAGTACATTTCTCACGTGAACATCCAATGTCACAGGTTTTTGTTCTAGGAACAGACAGATTTCTAGCCTGATTTCTAAACCGTCCCTGGTGATTTTAACATGCAGGTTTTCCCTGATTCTACTTTTTTTTGTAAACTACCTAAGCATTTTTTTTTTTTTGGACAAAGTATCTGTAAACATTGATACGAACAAACTATACGTTGTGTCCTACTAAGTCTCCATGATTTTTTTATGTCTTCGTCAATCCCACGCAAGGTCCTGTGATCATTTGTTCAACCGTCCTCCGAAAGCGTGTCCGTTTCACCCCAGCTAATCGCAGTTCACTACAGTTCGGTCAAACACAGATCGGTTTTGAGAGATGTAAACGCCGTGCTGCTCAGTCCTGTCCATTTTCACGACTGCAACACCAAGAGAGAAAAGTAAACAGTTCAGGAGGTGCTCAGTGCCTTCGGCTTCGGCCAGCACAGACTGGACAAGTCAGACGAGAGTCCCAATATGATTCCTTTGTCAACAGAAAATAAACATTCAATAAATTAATATATGTGCCTCCGCTGATCCTGTTGCGGTCTCTCCGTCCTGTTCAAATTCGTGGTCGAAATCTTCTTCACATTGTCCCGAATTACACCTTTGTTGATGCACGGTTGCAAAGTCGTAACGGACGTATCGCCAAAGCAAACGCAACCAGTTTCATGTCTTCACCAATACACCACAATGTTCGATTGTATTGTTGTCTCTCCCTGTGGAAAAAAAGTCACTCTGCTTTCATCCTACTGGGTTGATGTCATTCTGAATGGACAAAAGTGTCAAAGGTCATTTTTAGATCCAGTTTCTGTTGCCATTCTTTGCCCCACCAATGACTGAAAACCGATATTACTTTTGCTCACACACACACACACACACACACACACAAACAGGTTTTCAAAGATGACACAGAATTTCTCTCCCTCCTGAACACGTCATCAGAATCTCAACAACATAAGCCGAATATTATTGTCAAGTGAATGAATTGAATATTTAAGGTCTCATATGGCATTCTCGATGGCTCTATTGAAATCGCACTTCAAACTCCCCAACACATAAACATTTCTAACAAACTAATATATTTTTGCTTTAAAATACATACATTTTATCACGTCTATGCATCTACACTAGTCTGGCTTTTCATTAACAGAATTTTTTTGTTAAACATTGCTGACCAGATTTTATTCTGAAAGCGGAGAGAAAAAAATGGGACTTCGGGAAATGGACTATGAATCCTGATTGGGTTTATCAGTCCCAGATTCTTCTCTATCCAGTTTCCAGGGTCCTTGCTCCTGCTTTTATGCCGTCTGTAAATGTATTAGTGGCCTGAAGCTGCAGTGGAGATCACCAAGCACCAGATAATGAGAAACCAAGACATTCTCTTTCTACTCTTGTACATAAATAGGCTGTCATCGCTTTGATTACCTTTCACACAGATTGCCAGAATACCTCTTGAACCGGGTTCACACTAAACTAGATGACTAATCTACATCACATTTCTCACAGTGGATCACCACCTTTGCTCCGGACTAGACTGGTCGGGGCAAAAGGTCGCTGTCTGGGAAACACAAACCAACTTTGTATTCTCTGGTTTTGGTGACTGGAGGGCCCTCTTGTGGCCAAAAACTAGATGCTCGGCAATGTTGACTCACGGATTGATATGCTTCCTACACAGTATCCCTGAGCAACAGAACCCGGGGTGAAACAGCTTCTTGAGGCTAAAGAGATAACTTGTTGTGGGACATAATGAACAGCCACCTCTGGAAAGAAATAAAGATAGGGCAACTCACAGTGTGTTTTCTACATTTTTAAACTTTATCTTTGGGTTCTCCTCTAGGCAGCTCGTGGGACTGCGTGAAGGTTTCTTGCTTATTGGTTTACTCTAGAGGTGACGGAAAGATGACCACCAGGGATCCAGGCCCTGAATCCTCCCGACTCTCCCTTGACCCGAGCGTTCGAACACTCAGTCCCACGCGTCGTCACAGTGTGCTGCCCATACTGTTGCTCACCAGCCCTTTGATATTTGTGATGGGCCGAACATCGTGCAGCTGTCTTCTTCGGTCGATGAACGTCGCCAAACGCGTCGTGTCGAGGGGCGTCTTGGAGTACTCCCCGCCGTGCACGCCCCCGCGCCCCACCCACGGGTGCTGCAAACAGGACGTGGCGCTCGGCCTCTTTCTGGGATCCTGCTGCAGCACCGAGGACACAAAGTCCATCGCCGCCTGGCTCACGTCGCGGAAGTACTCGTCCGGGAAGCAGAAGTCCAGGCGGCAGATGTTGACGCAGGTTTCCTCCGGCGATTCGTCCAGGAACGGGGAGACGCCGCTGAGCATGACGTAGGCCAGCACGCCCATGCTCCACGCGTCCGTCGCCACGGAGACCGGGGTGCCGCAGATGAGCTCCGGCGCGGCAAACTCCGGGTTTCCGAGCAGCAGGTGGACGTAGCGGCGGTGCGCAGAGAGCTGGACGGCGTCGCCGAGGTCGATGAGCTTGATGCACGGGGTCGCAGATCGGAGGTCGACCATGATGTTCTCAGGCTGATGGAGAAACAGAGCGATGGAATGAATGGACAAAAGGAAACAATTAAATGACACTTTTCAAAATTTACTACAAACGTTAAACATTAAGTGAAGTTACGGTGTATGAATGGACACATTGTCACAAGACTGGACCAGATTGCTTAACATGAGTCCAAGAAGTTGGTGCCAATGGTGACCCTTGTCCACTATGGAAAGCTCCAACAATGAGTATGACTATATTACAGGTTTGAAGTGTTTACGAGAAATCACTTGGGGATTTCATGGCTTTCAGACATGGACGAGCTGTGTGGATCCTTCAAGAACATGTAAGGATTTATGCGACAGAATAATTTGTATTTTTAGACACAGCCCAGACAATCCGCTCTGACCTTTAGGTCTAGATGTGCCACTCGGCAGGTATGAAGGTGCTGAAGGGCCTCCAGCGTTTCTCGGATGAAGAATGCCACTTTCTCCTCCATCAGCTCATCGTGGGCGACAAGGTAGTCGAGTAGGCGGCCGTTGTCCAGCCTGACGCACAAAAAGGACATGTATAAGTACTTGCACAGCTATTTTCATCATACCAGCTTCTAATCAGATATAGAACTGCAGTCTGATATTTTTCTACAATACACCATTTCCCTTTATGTCAGACTTACAGCTCCAGGACCAGTATTAGAGCCGTGGGAGACTCGTATGTGTCCAACAGCGCCACCAGCTGGTGATTCTGCACGTGTTGAAGGATGTCCGCTTCATGTGCCACCTGCTCCTTCCTCTGCATCTTCTTGCCCACAAACTTCACTGCAACCTGAGCAAAAAACAAGGAACATGTTACACGCAAAGCCAGAATAAAGATTTTCTGTCTAGAAAGTAATTTTCAAGATGTCCTACCTCTTTCTTTGTGGTCTTGTTGAGACATTTTCTCACCACTGAAAACCGTCCCCTGGTGAAAAGAAGCAACAAGGATGTGATTGACTGCTACCTGAATCTGGAGTGGAGTGTTTTTTTTTAACTGCATTGCGAGGAAAGTAATTTGGCAGGTGGTGTTTTACCTTCCAATCTCACAAATCTCGGAGAAGGTTGCCTCAAAGTTTTCCTTCCACTGAATTCCTGTTCCATCCAGTCCAGAATCTACACGACGAAGGAGAATTATGTATTTTAGGATTAGCCATTCTCACCTTCAGTCCTCCTTAAAGTATCTTAAAAGCATCAAAAATATCTCCTTTCTACAGAGGAGGTTCAACCTGAAAAAAAAAAGCTATGGATAATGTCTTTTCTGACCTTTGGAAAGAGGACATTTCAACTCTCACTTTAAATAAGCTTTTTGTGATTCACACGCTATCATCTGAGAACCAACAGTAGTTAATTCACCTTCCTAGTGAGGACGTTTTGTGAAAGTGAGGACATTTTGAGCAGTGTGTGTGTGTAAGCTTACTACTACTGGGGAGTGTAACCATATTGGAAGGCTCGGACGGCGGGCCGATGCCCCAGCGGTTGGAGGCTCGCACTCTAAACTGATAGTGACCCCCAGGAATCAACGTGTCAATCTGGAGGCACTCCTCTCTGCTGCTGGCCACCTGCTGCCATAGCAACGAGTCTGCGACAAGACAGAGGAAAGGGTTCAGAATCTGCCAATTGTTGGGTTTCACATATTGAAGTGGAACGCACCTTCCTGCCGGTACTCCACGGTGTAGCTGCTGGCAGCAGAGTGAGCAGATGAAGCAGGAGGTGGCCAGTGGACCATCACCGCCGTGCTGCTGGCCTCTTGGGCTACTGGCCTCCCAGGGGCTGCTGGGATTCCTGCAGAGGAAAGAAAGACACATCAGGAAAGTAAGAATTAAGAAAAAAAATTAACTTTATTGTTGAACAGGTTTGTTTAAGTAGTTTATTTTGATTGGTTTATTTTGATTGATTTATTTTCGTCCTTCTCTTTTTTCCTATATTATATAGATTTGTGCAGATTTTGATCCTAATATTTGTAGTTTAAGTTATATTTCCTCAGGACTCTATGTATAGGGTATTTTATATATTGTTTGATTTGTAAGTTTTTTCTATTTTGTTTGGTTAGAGTTGTGATGATTTTGAATTTAACTGTAGGCCAGATTAAACTTGTTTTCATACAGGGTACATGTAGATTGTATTTTTATAGGATTGTGATTTTGTATGTTGTATTTATTTAAAAGCCCAACTCGGGACAGGAGTTGAAAATTGGCTGTAGCTATAACTCTACATGCAGCACATCAGATTCACGCCACGTATGGAAACTATGTTATTTCCCATATTTTTCCCCAATTTAGGAACGTAGACCAAAATAGAGGTTGTTGAAGGTCAGATACTCTGTTCCTAAGGTCCATTACCTTGCACTTTAATGGAAGCTGACGAGGAGGCAGAGCCGTGGTCGTTAACGGCAACGCAAGTGTAGATACCAGTATCCTGCGGCATCAGGTTACAGATCTTCAGCAAGATATCTCCCGTGTCCCTGGAGACGGAGAGAGATTATAAGTTATGGAGAGGAGGAGCATGATGAGATGCAGAGGAGGGAGATGAATCAAAATCACATGTATTTATGCAGAACACTGCAGCCTGGCAGGAGCAAAGAAAATCACCTATTACCTAAATTCGATGGTGAAGCGGCTGTTGCTGGTCACAGGAATCTGGTCAGGGCCCTTGAGGGTCACTGAAGGTTTGGGTCGCCCGCAGACCTTGCAGCAGAGAACCACCGTTTCCCCGAAAGCACAAACGACGTCGGACAGAGGGACCAAGAACTCAGGGGCCACTGTGCAAGGAAAATTCATCATTGCTACTGTGTAACTATTTTGAGATTTGTGCAGAAATGAAAACAGACACAGGATGTTTTAATCAATTCACCCAAAGGTTAAATTTGTTGTCCTGTATGATTTGTAGCCAAAGCAGTAGGGAGCTGCTAGATCAGACCCACCATGAAACAAGCATGAGCTACTGTTGTCACACCAGATTATGCTTGATCAATACTTATAGGACAATCAACAACTGTCGATGTCTGCATTGAATCACTATGTTAGGGCAAAAAATTTCCAATGAACCCTAAAAACTGGTGCTAGAAGCTAATTATGTGCAATTACATGTCCAATCTTTCTTGATTTGAATGTGGAACTGGGATATATTTTGCCATTAATCCACACAGGTTATTGATAAAGTAGCCTTTTTCTGTCATGAGTCTAAATCAATCTTGGAGGTGGGAATCTTTTGCAATGAATTATCCCTTACCTTGCTGAATGAAGTTTGGATTCAGGAGCTGGAAAAAGATGTCATCAGATCAATTCATGCTCTCATTTATAAATAATAAACCAAACAATAATGATAAAACAAATCCAGCATGTCCATTTTATTGCAGAATGCATTACCATCTTTAGGTTATCTGTATCTTTTTTTCCCATTAAGATGCATAAATGTAAAGGGGCAGGCTTATGTCTGATAGTACAAGTATTTTTGATTAAAACCTGCATGTATGTGTATCTGCATTTTTACCTCCATGCCCGTCTTTGGGTCAAGATCATCTTCACAGTCCGATTCATCCGAAGTGTGAATGTCCTGGTGGGGGGAGTGAAAAGGAGAGCCACAAGGGGGAGGAAGAGGAGTGGGAAAAAAAAGACATGATAGGGAAATGATTGGTTGAGTTAGAATGATAGTAAAAGAACAGTAGGGTCAAAGGAAAAGCAGAAAAAGAGGTTAAGGATAGTGAAAGACGGAAAATAGTGGAGAGTTTGAAGGGTAAAAGAAGAGATGCAAAGATAACAGAAGGGAAACAGGAAATGCAGAAAAGAGCGGGCGAATCAGAAAATAAAGGAGAAGAGGGATCGGGGAAGGTTAAGAAACATTTTTTAAGAGCAGGAGCGGGAGTAGAGTGAGGATAAGATAAGAAAATATATAATTTTTCTCTTTTTTTGGTTCTTGTTGCATCGATGTTATGCCAGCAAATGTTGAATATAACTAAATATACATGTCCTTTAGTGTGTAGCTATGATCTAATACCAACACTGACGAAAATGTAACTGAGCATTGATCCAGGATAGATTTTGATGTCAAACACCGGAGAAGTATTTCTGTTCTAAACAGAACCCTGCTGATACTCACCTGTGTTGTGTTTTTGATCTGTCCATCAACCTCGGGGTAAATAATGAAAAAATGCAGCCTTCAGATTGCATCTCTACCTTGTTCTTTCAATGCATGATGCAGGATTCCCTTCACTGTCACACTATCGAGCATTATTATTTTTTTCAGCATTGTTAGTCAACTCCTTTATTTCAGTCTTTTGTAAACTTCCTTAAATTGCCTGTGCTAATCTAATTTAATAAGACCCTCAAATGCAAGAACCAGACAGAATGTGAAGACAGTGTCCTTAGATGTTAGTGATGATCGTGCTAATGCACTACGCGATTATTGGATGATGTTTTTACATACAAGACACTTTCCGCACTGGTTAGTTGGATACGTGTATCAGAGGCTGAGCAACACAAAAGCATAACAAAACTCAAATCTACTAGTGACTTGAAGTCTACCTCTACCCATGCATTGTGACAGAGAAATCAAACAAGACAAAAACAGAAATCAAAGTTTATTTTTTCAAATCAGTGCATTCAAGGGTTTGGAGTAAAAAAAAAAAGGGAGGGGTAAAAATACTTGACTTCTCAGTGGTTCTCAACCATCTATAACCTATTTCCTGTTTTTTGTTTCTCAGGTATTTTTTCCATTTCAAATAAAAGGCTTCATATTGGTAAGAAGAACCCTTTCTGTAATGTCACAAAAATATAAATGTATTCTTCAAATGGTTCAGCAGCCTTCATTTCATCTAATAAATAAATGTATCTTATCTACACACATCTACAATGTTTATCCTGGAGTTTTTCAAGAAGAAATGAACCATAGAAAGTTCAAATTTCTACCTGATGCAGGTTGAGAACCACTACTGGAGATGCAGAAACAACAGTGTGTATTGTGTGTGTGTTGGTATGCTGGCACACACACATGCGTGCACGGGTTAAGAT